>OU015499.1:71113749-71206926 GCA_907164885.2 Dolomedes plantarius | reverse complement strand
ATATCTATACACATACATAATATATATATATATATATATATATATATATATATATATGTATATATATATATGATATATCATATATATATATATATATTTATATATCTTATATATATTTATAATTATAATATACATACATATATATATATATATATATATATATATATATATATATATATATATATATATATATACACACATACATACATACATATATATATATATATATATATATATATATATATATATATACACATACATACATACATATATATATATATATATATATATATATATATATATATATATATATATATATATATATATATATATATACACATACATACATATATATATATATATACACATACATACATATATATATATATATATATATATATATATATATATATATATATATATATACACACATATATATATATATATATATATATATATATATATATATATATATATATATATATATATATATATATACACATACAGAGTGTTTCATATTGAATGGGACAAAAATAATATAGTGCAAATTCTGTAATTGATTTATATAGCCAAAACAAATTAATTCTGAAACTACAATTATACAAGTTTTATCTGGCAACAGTGAAAAATCTTCCGGTTACGAAATTGCTGCTAGAAGAATTGTTAATCGAAATGGCACCATTCATGCAGGAGAAAGCGCACTGTGTTTTGGAATATGCCAAAACATCTTCGTTTATCATTCCCTCAGTTGGAGGAAGCAGTTCCCGACTTCATTCTGCAGCAAGATAGTGCTCTACCACATTGGCATAAAAATGTACGTCAGTACCTGAACTAAAGTCTACTTCATTGCTAGATTGGCCGTGCTGAGCCAGACCATATGCCATCGATTTGTTGGCCACCGAGATCACCAGATCTAACCCCTTGTGATTTTTTCCTATGAGGTTTTGTTAAAGACAAAGTGTTCGTGCCTCCATTTCCCAAGGACTTGCAGCAACTGAAGCAGCGGATAGCTGAAGTGCTCGAATCATTAACAAAGGATATTCTATCACAAGTGAGGCAGGAACTGGAATACCGCATAGATATTTGTCGTGTCACTGGAGGGACACACATAAAACATCTGTAGAAACCTATAGTTTCACTGTAAATTTGATTTATCAAAATAAAGTAATTACAGTGTTCACAGGTATGCTTTCTTTTTGTCCCATTCAATAAATATGAAACACCCTGCATATATAAAGAAATTAAACGGAAGAGCAATAGCATAATTGGAATACAACATATATTAATAAGATGATACAATTAAAAAAATAAATTAAAATAAAATATATATGGAAATTCAACTGTTAATTCATTTTTTAAAAAAGAAACTGATTTGCCAATATGCACTTACACAGTCATCAAGAACTAAGAATTCCCAGAGATGCAAAATACTCCAGACTTATGTGTGAAAATAGTTATATCATAGTTATCAGGTAAAATAAACAAAAACCTGCATTGAAGGTTAAAAAAAAAATTATTGACAATATGAAAATATGCTGTACCACTTTATTCAGCAGAAAAAAAAATGTTTATACTGAACTGACAGAATGGAAAATCTTGTAGCACCAGACAGTTTTTACCAAGATGATACAATTAATGACTGGCATACTAGACTCTTAGGAACTCGTCCTCATTTTAAGTTGCTACTTTTTGAAAAAAGAGTGAATAGTATACACAACACTGCATTCCCTGTTTATATAAATCATTAAATGATGTTTCATAAAAAATTGCAGGTTTCTCAGAACAATAAAGGAAAACAATTTCTTTCAAAGCCCATGCTGATTTTGAACAAAATTCTTTAGCAATAGAAAAGGATTATTAAATATGATCACAGAAATCAAAATGTAAATACCATGACATTCCCATGAGAATGAAAATTTTAGGGAAACTGAAGATTTTAGCACTCAATGCTAAAATTTTCGAATTAATATGCATATAAAAAGATAGTTTTTAACTTCAGTTTGACCTAATTAATAGATAGATGAAAGTAAAAACTAGGTTAATATAAACTGTTTCAATAATTAATTTTTATTGAAAATTTGAATCCCTCCAGTTGCTCATTTTTCTAAATACTTCTAATAAATAGATGTAGAAAAATAATAGTCGAATGAAGGGGATCTTTTCTTACAAGTACATAATTTTGAGAGTACCAAATGATTACAGAACAAACATTTAGGCTTTCCCTAGTCCCAAAATTTTTCATAGTGAACTTTTCTAATGCAAAAGGCATGCCAAACATGGAGCTTTATACTTTATGTAATAAAATGATTGACTCATGAGATGTAAATGTTTACAGAATGCTAAACTATCACTCTAAAACACAACATCTTTAAAAATAATAATAAAAAATATCTATTGATACTTTTAAAATAAGAAGGTAAGCAAACCATATCAAATATTACTAACATAGGCAATAAAATTAAAATATGAGTAATAAGACACAGCAATAGCATTTTAGGACTCCTTATGAAAGTCAAATGCTTTTGAATTGTTCGAACACAGCTGCTTTATATAAGTTAAAGAGAACTCTGCATTTTACTATTCAAATATCCCCTACTTAAACAATTCCACTCATTTTATTAGAATATTATTAAAAATGATGTTTTCAATAAAGTTATTAGTTATTATGCATGTAACTTAACTGATTATAATAATTAGAAAACATTACAAACTTACAAAAATTTATGAGGTCGATTTCTGAGGCGAGTTGAGTCAAAAGGCAACTTTTGATTTTCCAAAAAGGCATCATAATGCACTATAACGACAGATTTCTCTGGAACTACAATACCAGTACCATACTTGATGACCTAGAATATATAATGCACATTAAATAGAAAAACAGAAATTCATTTTTCCCCTACACTTTTTTAGGATGACAAATTTCTGAAAGTATTATAAATTAATCAAAATAAATTGTCCATTTACAAAAATGAATAAAGTATTCAATATTAAGTTTTCATAGGAATAAAACTGATCTATTAATTAATGATTATTTAATTTTGCTACATGGAAAGAAACGGCTCATTAATCATTGTGTGTTCTACACTACCTACCAATAAATATTTGGACACCTGTGATAGAAAAGAAAAACAAAATTGACCTATATTCAATAGTTGGTAGAGCCTCCACAAGAGGCAATTACAGCCTCAACCCTCTAGGGCATGCTTTCCACAAGTCCTTGTATGACGGCTACTGGTATTTTCTTCTACTTGGCTTGGAAAAGATATGCAAGTTCCTTCACTGATTTTGGGTGGTTGATGCACCATTTAATTCAGCAATCCAACTCGTACCAGAGGTTCTCGATAGGGTTCAGGTCTGGGACAGCCAGTCTTTTCGGTTAACCCCATCATCACCACCAGTGCTGTAACTAGGCTGGGGCAACAAGGGCACCTGCCCAGGACCCACTTGGAAGGGGGGGCCCAAAATGCAAATTCTTGCCCAGGGCACAGGAATGGCTAGTTATAGCACTGGTCACCTTACCAATCCATGGTGGACCTTGCAACATGACAGCTGGCATTGTTATCCTGCGAGTAACATGGGTCCAACATGTAAAACTGCCATAACACAGGAAGCACACTGTCATCCAAAATAGTGCAGTAGGCACCAACATTGAGCTTACCATGAATTGGGACCAAGGATCCCAATCCATACCAGGAGAAACACCCCCAGACCATAATTCCACCTCTGCCGAACTTTACTGTGGGCACAATGTTTTTGGCAGGAGGCATTCTCCAGGCAAACGTCAGACCCAAACCCAGACCCTGACATCTGAATGGTAGCAGGTGAACTTTGATTCATCACTCCAGAGAACCAGTTTCCGATATACGGTCCACTTTCGACATGCTTTGCATCACATTAACCGAGCAGCGTGGTTGGACTTTGTGATCAAAGGCTTATGGATGGCAGCATGATCATGAAAACCAAGCAGATGTGCTTCCTTACGGATGGTATTCATCGAAACAACACTCCCGGATTCCCATTGAAACTCCTGGAGTATGTGGACAATTGGTTCGGTGCGGTTCTTCCGATTTTCTCTGGACAGCACCTGTCAGTCTCTATCTCTCAGTTTCGTGGGTCTGCCGACTCAGGGCACATTCTGACAATCCGCTCACCTTCCACTTCTGAATCACATTGGCCACTGTCGATTTGGGGTAATTCAGCTGGTTAGATATGTACCTTAAGGATCGGCCATTTCTGTAATACCCAACCATTACACTTTTCTCGCAATCAGATAAATCTGCACTTTGTGGCATCTTGCATGCGACTAATGCCAATGTTGTTTCCTATACGATATTTAATGGTGGAGAGCAGGACATATATCAGGACCACAGATATCGTCATTTGCATGGGTGTCCAAATACTTATTGGTAAATAGTGTGTATGTTTGAATATACACAAGAACTTTGAACATAATTTTAAGTGATACTAATGAGAGCAATATTTTTATAAATAAGAATAATATATCTAGCATAAATATATTGATGCAGTTAGACACTATTGATATTAAATGATGGTTTAGTGTTTTAAACCTGTAATAAATTAATCAATTTGTATGTGACTGGATCAATGAGCTGATGTTTAGGACTGCAGGAATGTACAAATTTGATGCCTTGATTTCAATGTATTTCTGTAACATTTACTATAGGTCTTATTTCTGAAAACAATATTGGTATTTTATGGGTTTTCTACTGGTATTTATGATATATATATATATATATATATATATATATATATTATCCACAATAAATACAGTATAGGCACTACCTTAGTTCACAATGACTTCCTTTTCCAACAACTGGTCAAAGGAATAGGCCCATTTTACACATGAAAAGTAAAATTCCCTGCTGATGAGGTAACCCAGAATTTTATTCTAGACTGGCAGATCCTTCAATCAATACATTCAGAATCTCCAAGATCAAGTGTTCTAAGCATTGTTTAATGTTTAGTGAAGTCTTTAATAAAACTAAGCTATTTTATAAACATCAAACGAAATCAGATTATTTATAAAATAAATAACTGTGAATTATTATTAGCATATAAAATTTTAATTTAAAATGAGCTATTTTGTCCATGGATCAGCAATATGTCAACAGTGAAATAAATTAGTTCACAGAAAAAGATTATGAACTACTTACTATACTGGATTCACACCATGCAAAGTTTAAAAATTAAAACTTTGCTCAGCCAAGCATTTTATGATTACAAACCATCACAGTCATTAAAATTTCCTAATAAATAAAAATATTCAAGGCAAAACTAGGAATTTAATAAAATTTAAGAATAACTCATGGTGGCATTACTACTTAAACAGTACCCTTCAAAAAAGTGAGAGATATAAGAAGTAACTGTATAAAATAAAATATATAGTTAAAAAAAAATTAAGAAATAAAAATGCAACATACCTGTTTTCTGACACATTCATCTTCTGTTATTGGGGACATATGCTCTTTTAATTCCTCAAAGGGCATATTTAATTCTATTGGTTTCCTATCACCAAGGCTATCATTTTCACCATATTCATTGAAACGTTCATCATAGAAATCATCAGACTCATCTGATGAATTTTCTTGTTGGTCAACTTCAAATTCAACCCCATTCACTAAATCACTAAAATAAAAATATTAAAGTCAGAAAATTGAACAAACTATTTTCTTGTTAGACTGGAGGGAAAAAATAAATCTTTTGTACGTTTTACTACAGGTAAAATAAGCACACATAAATAGAAAACTAAACCCATGCAAACACATTAAACATTCTTAAAAAATTGCATTTTTTACAGGTATTTTATAGATTTAAACAAGACATATATCATGGGTGTCTAAACTATGACCGTTTGAGGGCCACATTACAAAAAAAAAAAAATTTTTGCTGGGCCACACATACAATATTTTTTCAACAAATTGAAATAAAAATTAACTCTATGTAGTTTTATTAAAATAAATTAACTTCTTTTTATTATAATTTTTTTAAATTTTGAATTAGATATGTATAGGTACATATTAATTTTAAATTTGTAAAAGTTTCGTTTCATTTAGTTTAGATTTCATAAAGATGGAAAAAAATTCAAATTAATGAGATGGATGAATTTGCTTTTGTTGAACAAGCAAATCGATATAGGGTTCAATAGACGAGGTTGCAATTCTAAATGCATTTTCAAGGTGTTTGTCAGTGATCTTTGTCCTATTTTTTTTTTTTGTATGCTTCATTCTTGAAAATAATTGTTCATAAATATAGTTACTGCCAAAAGCTGAAGAAATTAATAAAGCATGATTGTGAAAATTAGGATATTTATCGCGGGGAAGGTAATCTTTATAAAACTCCAGTAAAGAAACATTCCCAAATTTTTCTTTCAGTTGAATGTCACTTTGCAGTTCAATGCATTCCATTTGAAGATAATTTATTTCTAGAGAAAATGGGGTAGAAAATATGTTGAAATACTCTTCATTTTTTTGAAAATCTTGAAATCTACTTTCAAACTCTTGAATTAAATCAAAAATTAATGCAGCATATTTTGTGCAGCCAAAGTACTGAAATGTGTCAAATCTTTTACTTTTATTTGATTGTGCCAAAATTTCAACTTTCTTTCAAACGCTGTTATTGTTTGGAACATATTATTAATAAATTGATTTTTTTCTTGAAGTCTCAAATTTACATCATTCAAATGTTCAGTTAAGTCTACTAAAAAAGCTAAATCTAAAACCCAATCTTCGTCTTCAAATTCAGTCACAGGTTTCCCGTTTGTTTTCATAAATATTTTTATTTCAGTTCTTAAATCGTAAAATCTTTTGAGCATTTCCCCCTTACTGAGCCATCTTACTTCTGTATAATAAATAACATCTGCAAATTCAGTGCCCATTACCTTAAGAAACTCTTGAAATTGTCTATGATTAAGTCCTTTTGCTCTTATAAAGTTAATGGTTTTTATAACAATGCTTAATACACTTTCCATTTTTAAATTTTTCCACATAAATTGCCCTGATGTACAATACAATGATATGCCATCAAGATCGTATTGCCGGCAGCGACGGCTTCATTATTAACCATTTTAATGAGTCCCCCATTTTTACGAACCATGGCAGGGGCTCCATCGGTTATGATAGCTGATAAATTTTTCATAGATAAGGAAAACCTTTTCGTCGTCATTTTTAATGCATCGAATAAATCTACAGACTTGGTTGTGTCTTTTAACGATACTAAAGCAACCATTTCTTCCGTGATATTATAATGTTCATCGATTCCTCTTATAAAAACGGCCAATTGTGCCGCATTAGAAGCATCAGTGCTTTCGTCCATGGCTAACGAATAAAATTTAAAATTAGTACAATTGATACATTGTACAATTTGTTGACATTTATTTCAAAATAAAAATGTATAAATTTAAATATTTTCATAATTTGCACTTGGGCCGCAATTTAAAGGCTTTTGGGCCGTATGCGGCCTGTGGGCCGCACTTTAGACAAGCATGACATAGACCTTGTTTATAATATTATAAATTTGCTTAGCATTTAGGTGTACTAAAAATTGTAATAGTTCTAGATAGAATTGAAAATGGTAATTCATAAAAATGCCTTAAAAATAAACTTGTATAACCAGAATCTTCTGATCAGATCTTGAATCCAAGAAAGAAAAAATAAAGAAATAATGAAATATAAACATGAACACCTGAAACCTGATAGTACCAGAAAAACCAACAAATTTATCAGGGTGGCTACAAAAATTGAAGTAAAAAGTTCCCTGAGTTTTCCCTGATTTCCAGAGTATTTTTCATGAAATTCTCCAAGTTTCTCCATCCGTTCGCAGAACAATTCCCCAGCCATAATGATAAACTTGACACTCGATGAACTAAAAATCTACAGACTGATTAATGAATAAAAATAAAATAAGTAAAAAATATTTTTATTTTATACCATAATAGATATATAATATTAAGTTATAGATTGATCAATTAATATACTAGAGTTTTAACTGTTTTGATGGGTTTGCAGAGTTGCCATCTGCACCTCTATAATAATGCTTTGTCTTTGAGCTTCCTGCAAAATGGTTGCCTTTTTAACAGCCAACTCTTTCAATTGAGATTCTGCTTCTCTTTTTCTTTTTAAAGCATGCTTTTTATCTATTTGCTCTTTCTCTTGATGTTTCTTCGATTCTTCATATCTTGCTCGTGTGTTTCTAGCATAGTGGATCATATCTTTGGAAATTGTTATGCCATCAAGGCCACCATTGGAAATGATATGATCATAAACCCTCCTTCTTGCTACTAAGAAAGATTCCTTTATATTCTCCCACAAACAGTCACTGTTTATAGAAAATCCCTCTCAACATTTGCATTACCATCCGACAAAATCATAACCATCTCATAATATTTGCAGCATTTCCACAGCCACCTTCTGCATCAAAAATTGAAGACCAGAATTGATCAATTCCAACTTTTTCCTTGAGTTAAACGAAACTTCCCCGAGTTTTTCCAGAAAATGATTCTTCCCTGAGAATTCCCTGTTCTGTCGCCACCCTGTTTATCCTACTGATAGCATTAGTATGTACTGCAAGATGACATAAGACAAATTTAACAGCAGACAAGAGTAAACTTAACAATCAGAAACCTCCAAGAAGATTTATGAGAAATGCATAGGATAGGATAGGAGAAGAAAAAATTTAGAACCCGGTCATTCTAATCAATAACTTTGTTCATATTCATTAAAAATTGTTTATTTGATGAAATTAAACATCTATGCTTACAAACACAACTAGATATTAATTTTTTTCTTATTTTATTATGATATAAATATTTTCAAAGAAGTTAAACAAAAAGATAGCAAATTTATTTGCATTAAAAACATTGCTGACAAAAACTACCAGTTATGTTATGTCTTAACAAATAAATAATACAGTACTACTATAAAAATTAATAATGGTATTAAATGTAATGCATTAAACAATGTTCAATTTTAATTTAGGTGAAATATTAGTTGAATATAAGGAAGGTATAGATCAGAGGGTTCCCAACCTTATTTGGCCTACCACCAGTTTTCAAAAGAAAAATTACTCAGCACCCCCCTGCAAATTTTCCTTCCTAAGCCATCAAACAGAGATGCAGTAACAAATTTAGGTTCTTTTATGTATACAGTTGATTCTGGTTAATTGGACCACATCGGGACGGGATCATTTTGGTCCCAATAACTGCCTGATCCGATTAAACAAACATGCCTTATGTTACAAGATGGATTTGGTCTGAATAAGCAGCTGGTCAGATTAACCAGAATCGACTGTATATATTTTTACCTATTCCTTCAACACAGCAAAGAATAATGTCATAAATAAAACACCTTGAAGCGAGAAATTATAAATTTATTAAAACCAACCCTAGAAACATTTGCATTACACACACAAAATGAAGATAATAAAGGATAATATTAAAATAAAAATTATGAAAAACTTTAAAACTAATCTTAATGAGAAGGATGAACTTGGTATGGTGTTATCAGTTAATTAATGTTCAGAACTATTTTTGTCAGCAGCATTTTTGAACCATTGCGATTAGCTATTAGTAGTCTATTTCTGGTTTTAATAAGCAGATTTGCAACTACACTGAACCCAAGTTCCACTCAATAGGATGAAGGAAATGCAATTAAAAACTTTTGTACTATAGCCTATAATCCAGGATAAAGTATTGGTATCTGATTTTGCTGCCAGAACTGTTGGTAGCTGAGTTTGATCATACCTCTATTATATTTTGGACCAGCAGTGCCCCCCTAGATCATCTCAGCATCCACCAGGGGGGGGGGGGATACCACCACTTATTGGGAACTACTGGTGTAGATCAACAGGCAATATTTACTGGTGCCATAATTCTACATTGGGATAGTAAAAAAATTTCGATAATATCCAAACTATTAAGGGAGGAGCAAAATTATTGATCAAAAGGGGCTAATTTTTGAATTTTACAAAATAATCTTTTTTACTAATAAACAGTATTGTTATCAAGTATTAGCTTCCTCACTATAAACATTTGGTTAAATAAGGGAACAGTGCATTTATCAAAGAAAATATCTTAATGTTCACAAGGCTTCAATGAAGGCAAGGTTATGGTCATGTCACAAGAGGAATTTTGTGAAAAAATATTAATCCAATAGTGTATGTTAAGTTGATTTAGAACATTGTAGTCTTCATTTCATGACCAAAGCAATCTAAACTAACGCTACCAACATAAAAGTCCATTTATCTTGTTAAAAAAAGGCACGAAAAGAATGTCCATGCCAAGAGTAGCCGTTCGAAATCGGCTTTAACCCTTCAGCAGGCGCACCCGTGTATAAAGTGCAACATTTTCGTAATTTTAAATGGTTTGTTTTTACAAGTAAGGTTTGAATGTTCTAAGCAATTTCTATTTATAGCTACACCCTTTCTAATGAAGGTCTGATTTTCTGACTCTTGTATTCCTGTCCATTCATTGTTAGTCATTATTTAATCGTGGTAAACCAATGATTATACTGGACTGCAATACGACAAAATTATGAGTTGATGTAGTAAATCAAATGTGCAGCTATAACACGGTATTCTGCATATCACGAAGATGGACACTCTCATTGTTTTTTAGGTTTCTGGACATAATAGGAATCCATTCGCAAGTTGTCCTTAGATGCATTAAACAACACAGTTTTGAAATAAGGAGATTGTATCTGCATTCTTTGGCCTTAAATTATAACTATATCTCAATATTATCAACATTTTATATCTTGTCACAAAACACAGAATTAATATTTTCAATTTGAAAGAAGAAAGTTTATTAGAAAAGGAATAAACACGGTTGAAAGAGATGTTGCACTTTATGCAACGCGTGCCTGCTGGTGTACCAAAAATTGGCGCGCCCGCTGAAGGGTTAAGCAATAGGTCCCGATCTAATTAGCCTTTGCGTAGAAAAAAATTGACCGTAGCGCTCCAAAGCAAAATCAAAAGGGAAAAATAACAAAGCTAATTGAAGAGATTGTGACTGGTACACTCTGGTACTAAAATCCATTCTTTATATTTTGCTTACATTATTTTTAAGAGCAACAAATTGAAAAACTTTTGGGGAAAATCTTAAGAGATATTTCAGAAACCCTGTTAATATAAAGTGAAATTTACTAGACTTTTTAAGAGACATTATCTACTGATTCAGTTAATTCAAACGATAGGATAAAAAACAATTGTTTCAAATTATTGAATAAAGGTTTATAAATGACAAGCAACGTTGTTTTATACAAAAATAAACAATAGACACTTACTCAGGTTTAAAACCTTTGTCGAAATATACTCGCGGCATTTTTTATAACTAGCTTGGCAGAAATGTCTGAAAGACTGGAAAGAAAGATGTTGCTTTACAGATGTATAAAAAAACTGAATTTGGGCACAACTTGTCTTTCAAATATTGCGCTTGGCACAACCACTACAAACACGTGCGATATCCAGAGTTTGACATAAGTGACTCATATCAATACGAGCGTCTGTGTGGCGTAAAGGCTCATTGAAATGCGCATGCTCAGAGACTTTCGGATTTTTTTTTTCCGGAGCCGTTACGTCGTGGCAACCCTCGTATTCTTGGCAGAGTATTGGCGCACATGGCTGTGACAAACACAAGTGTTGGCGTAGCTATTTATTTTGCCAATACATCACCATTATGTGTTCTGTGCATTCGTATCAGTGTTGCCAACTTGGGGGTTTTCCCCCTAAATTTGGGAGTAAGTTAGATGAAAAGGGGTGTTTTTAGGGGTCACATTTATTTAGGGGCATTTTGTGGGGGGGGGGGGGGACCAGTGGCGCACCCAGGATTTTTTCTTGGGGGGGGCCCGAGATGAATGGATAAAAATATTTATAATGCATGGGGGGGCCGAGATGAATGAATACAAATATTTATAATGCAAAATCAATATTTCTACTTCTTTGGGGGGGGCCAGGGCCCCCTGGGCCCCCCCCTGGGTGCGCCACAGGGGGGGACATTTTTTTATATTTTGTTCAATCGAGATGCGTGTTTTTATTAGATTATAAGACCCATACATTCCATACATCCATATGTCTAATGTAAATAATCCTCCATTTCATTATGTTAGTGTGTATTTTTTATTTATTTCAATTTATCTCTCAAACAGGATGCCAATTTGGAACCAGAATTTCTTTTAGAAAGGTCTAGGGTGATCTCAAGTTGGTGTTAGGGGGAAAGAGGGGGATTTCGAGATGGCGCTAGGGGGAGGCGCTTCGTAGAGGTTGGCAACACTGATTCGTATAGTGTTGTTGGCGTCACTGCGGATTTGGGATGAATTATTACGTTGAGCGTTTATTAAAATCGAATAATTTAAATTCGTAAACTCAGGATTGATAGAGAGAATGGAATAGTATTTCGCATTGTTTTATTAACAATATAACAGAAACATACGGCCGTGAAAAGTAAGAATGTATTTGCTATTCACTGCTTTTACTATGGATTTTGATGTTCTGCATATTCAAGCCCGGACTGGCTCCTTTGGGGGCAATCGGCTAGAGACTGAGGAGGGGTGTTCTTACTAAGAGGTGGGGTCCTCCCCCAGACAATTTTTGAAAACCACATTTTCTGCTATTTTGGCACTTTAATGTATTTTGCTATTTTAATACTTTTAGCCATCTTTAAGTAGATTTGAACTCATTTTCAGTTAATTTTGTTTTATAGACTGGTGCAGCCATCTATCGGCCGAGACGGGAATGAAAAGTTAAACGCAAGTTAACCTCCAATTACAGAGGCTGTTCGCACATTTTTTAGATGATTTTGGTAAGCGGTAATAAAAAATCGTTTACTGCAAAAGAAATAATTGCAATTGTACTATGTTTTTAAAAGTCAAAATTATCGTCTGCGGCTTGAAAGTTTTGTTCTTATTCAAAATGGCGTTTTTAACAAAGCAGTGGTTCGAAGGCTACATTTATGCTCTTTCCGAAGAGAAATATGCATACTCCGTTATCCAAAAACGATGTGATAGTCATGGTTTTGTGATATCTAAAGCGTCGATAGGTAATATCGTCAACAAGAAAGGAAAAAAACGTCAAATTGGAGCCTCAAGTGGGACAAAAATTCCAAACAAGTATCGAAGGAAAAAACAGACATCTTCGACTATTGCAAAGGTACGTTGTTTAATGTTAAAAGAAAATCCCCCTAGTCAAAGGACAGTTGCATAATCATTAAAATGCTCGGTGTCCACTGTAAACAAAATGATAAACGTTGATTTAAATCTTAAGAAAGCGAAAAAACGCAATGTGCATCGTCTTCTTCCAAATCATATCGCTGAACGCAGGACACACTGCAGAATTCTATATGAGAAGCACTTATCCAAAGAAAAATGGAAAACAATTGTCACAATAGATGAATCATGGGTGTATTTAAATGATTGCAACAAAAAAGAGCCATTTATTATCATAAAAGGGGAGAAAAAAATTTAAGTACATGGTTCAAAGAATCGAAAGAAAGTTTTTCTAAGGAATTCATGATTGTTGCTGATTTTTCTTATAATGGCAAGTTAAAAATAAAGAGAGTGGAAAAAAATGTCAAGATTAACTCCAAATACTATCAGGAAAATATTTTATCGCCAATTTTCCTAAATGAAATACCATCGCTTTACCCACAGTGCCATCAATCTGTGAGACTCCATCAGGACAAAGCTAGCAGTCACACATCAAAATCCACTGTAAATTTCCTAAAAGAAATGGAACAAAAAACTGGTATCAATGCCATACCCTTCACTGATATCCCTACTAAATCTCCCGATGTATCACCCATGGATTTTTGTGCTTTCGAACTTTTTAAATCTGCATTATCCAAACGTCGTCCCAAAACCCTTACAGGACTCTGGAAAGCTGTTCAGGAGGAATGGGATAGAATACCTCTTCTGACACTTCAAAAGGCATTATTATCCTGGAAATTGCGGTGTCGAAAGATAGTTCAGAATAAGGGATGTCAAATAGAACATTTAAAACACAAGAATTTTATGTAATTTAGTTTTGTGAATACAATATACATCGTCTAAAAAATGTGAACAGCCTCTGTAACTTCATTTTCTTTCAAGTTGATGGGATAATTCATCAAAAAATTTTAAAAAGTATTTATTAATACATAGAATTGTCTAGTTTATATGATTGAACAGAAAATTTAAAAACATGGTATATAAAAAGTTCTTTTTATCTTGTAATTATTATTAAATCTAATCTCATTACACTCGAGAAAAAATAGTAATAAATTAAAGTGGTTTATTATTTGAAAATAAGAATGACAATTTTTTTTAGATTTAGGCAACTTAACCTGTGCTAAACCCACTATCTAAATCTTACTGAAATACTTCAATAAAAAAATAAAAAATAATTAGGAAAAACACTAATGAGTAAGACAAGCATATGTAAAGAAAAAAGTTGTATTTTACTTGGATTACGTTTTTAAAATCAAAAGGAAAAATGATAGATGATACAAATGAATTATTTACAATTTAAATTAAGAAGAAACCTAACCTAACAGCTTTTCAGTGGCGTGCTCAGGATTTTATTCTGGGGGGGGGGGGGGGGGGCAAGGCCTCCATGTGCTAGGGGTCGTCCATTTCCCTGACACCCTATTATCAATATTTTCGGAATTTCATTTCAACCTGAGGCACGTTCATAGGTATTCCCTCTGGTCCCTTATCAGGCTCAGACTGTTTTTAAAAAAATTAACGGGGATAGTACTGTAGAAGTGTATAAACAGCGCTCGGCACTTGGCTTTAGAAATACTGTTCCTGGCACTGTATAGCGCTAAAATTGTAACAATAAAGATCGCTAAAAATGTAAGTGCAATAAAGATCGTAATGGTAAAGAATAAATAAAACAATTACTATTAGGCCTATACGAAATATTTTTGCATTATTATGTAAATTTTAAAAATTTATTTTAGCTCTGGGGCGGGGGGGGGGGGGTCCGGTCCAGCTGGTCCCCCCCCGTCGGCACGCCCCTGCAGCTTTTTGGTCATTTCTTCACTAGTCCTGACTATTTCACCTATAATTAAGGTTTTATCTAAATTACTAGATGTATTACCCGGCTTCGCTCGGGATTTAGTTTCTGTTATTATTTTTTTTCAATGATTAGCCTCATGTCATGATGTTCTAAAGTTTTCGCTAAAATTCTTTTGCGGTAGCAAATAGCATTAGTTTGTTGTCGGTGCTGTCGCTGTTCATCGCTTTCTCCTCCTTTCGATGTTGAAGCTCGAAGACGATCGTATGTTCGACGCGTTAAAAGTTTCTTCATCAGTCTCACTGCTTCGGATCACTACAATTCGAATTCTGTTGCCTTAGAGCTCTTGGGAATGTTTTTTCTTCAGATTCTTGTGTGCGTCTAACTGCATTTTGAATTCTGTTGGCTTCGCGCGCTTGGGAATGTTTTTCTTCAGATTCTTGTGTTGGTGTAACTGCATTTCGAATTCTGTTGGCTTCGCGCTCTTCTGTTTTTTTTATCACATTGCTCATTTCTCAACAATCTTTGACATTTTGCCCTTACTTCTGCAGGATTAAAAGTTGCTCTGCTCTTTTTGGGCATTTTAAAGCATTAATTTACAGCTAGTCAATAACGTATGAATGGATTTATTATTATAGAAAAAGAATCAATAATGTTTGAATGGATTGAGATCACATTCAATATTAAAACACAGCAAATCTGATAATTATTATAGAAAAAGTATATACACGCATTTCATGCTCGGAATTCTTTCTCAAAACTAAATCGTCTGCTACTTTTCAATGCCACTTTCAGACTTTCTTAATTATAATATACACGTATTGCATGATTGTAATTGTTTCTCAAAACTAAATCGTCTGCTATGTTTCAATGTAACTTCAATTATATAAATCATCGCGTCAAGGCTAAACGCACGTGTTTCTAGCTAAGTGATCGTGTTCTTCAGTATATTTGAGTTTGAACAGGTAGCTTGGGAAAGTTTCAATTCATGAAATGGATAGATAACACATTCATTGAAAATGAATGACTTTCCATCCTTATATTTTCATTTTTAAAAAGAAATATTCCTGCGTTTCCACGTATATGAAAATACTATATCAAATTCATTCTAGCATGCGCCAATAAATGAATAAATCACGTTTTTAATTCATGTCAATTTATTTTTACGGAAATGTTATAATTTAACTGGCAACAATGAAATGTTACAATGGCTTTGAACAAAAATATCCGTTGATACAGCGCAAACTTGTTCTAACATAATTCGGGAATGGAACATCGTAGCGGGATGAAAATTATCTATAACCTTCGTGCAAGTTCAAGCAATAAGTTGACCAAGTTTCATAGCAATCGGATGAACGGTACGGCAACGCATAAAATACGAACAAAAATTCATTTATATATATATATATATATATATATATATATAGATAAAATAAGTCTCTTTTTACATTAAGAAATAGCAGATTAGACATAAGGTCTTGGCTTAAAGTAGACCTAAGTCGATTTTTAACGATTTTAAGTTTAGAAAACAGCCTTTCACGGGTGACTTGGGTACAAGGTATAGTAAGAACAAATTTGTAAGCTTGAAGTGTTTTGGGAGCGTGTTAAATAATAATAATCCACAATCAGAAGGTTAGAACATCAAATCTTTTATTCGCCGCTCACTTTTATTCCGTCTCTTCCAAGACTTCTTTTTGTTGCCAACGCAACTTACATAAAAAGTAGACCGTTATATTTTATTAACGTTGCCACTCGTCAATTACTTCAACTTAAAATATATTTGGTGAGATACTACAGAGTATCCCCCCAGTGACAAAGGATAATACGATGGTACGACACAAAAATACAATATATGTTCTAAAAATACATAATCATAAAATGAAAATGAAGAAAAAGGAAAAAAAAATTTGAAAATATTGTATAATTTACACAATCATTCCTTTCAGACAGAAGATGATATTTTAGTAATATTAATATTATACTATATATTATCAAAGTATATGATAATGTTAATAAGTGATATATGTTGACAGTTTGGCTGGGAAATGAACTCGTCTGCCCGACTTAGTTGTCAGAGTTTTGTCTGATTCAGTTTGATTGGCAGACTGGTGTTTTTCGGGCTGAAAAGATTTAGGAGAGACAGTTTTTTCTGCCTGTAGTATAGGACTTTTGTCTCCATGAGTAGGAATTAAATATGCCGGTTTGACTATGTCTATGGACACAGTTGATTTCCGGCCATTAAGATCGATAGTGAAGTTTTTCTCTGTTTGTCGTAAAACCTTGTGTGGACCTGTATACGGTTGGCATAAAGGAGGTTTCACACTGTCAACTCTTAAAAACACGTGCGAGCAAGTTTTTAAGGAAGGATTAACATAAAACTGCGTTTGTCCATGTGTGGATGTTGCAACTGGATTCATTTCTCGCATTGCGTTTCGAAGACGATCAACAAAGATATCATTGGATGGTGGAATGACAGATGTTTCGATCATGTCACTGGGAAGTTGAAGAGTTGTTCCGTACACCAGTTCGGAACAAGATGCTTTGATGTCTTCTTTGACAGCTGTGCGGATTCCCAATAGAACTATCGGAAGTACTTCTGACCACTGAGCACGCTCATGTGCTCGAATAGATTATTTTAAATGGAGATGGAATCTCTCTACAATCAAATTTGCGACTGGATGGTACGCTGCAGTGTGAAGTCGGTTTGTACCCAACATTTCCTAAAACTCGCGATACAAAGATGATTGCATCTGTGAGCCTTGATCTGTAGTTATCATCGAAGGGCATCCGAAGCGAGATATCCAAGTATGAAAAATCGCTCGACAAATGGTTTTAGTTTTCATGTCGGCTATGGGAATAGCATCTGGCCATCTTGAGAATCTATCGATCATTGTTAATAAATAGATACAACCATCAGATGGAGGTAAGGGACCGACAGTGCCTATGTGTATCTGACGAAATCGAGCATCAGGCAAACTAAATGTTCCTAACGGAGCTTTTGTGTGGCGCTGCACTTTCGATCTTTGACAAGGTTCACAGCACCGCACCCATTCTTTTATATCTCTTTTCATATTTGGCCAAGCATATCTGGCGCAGATTAGTTTCGTCGTCGCTGCTATTCTCGGATGTGAAATATTATGCAACTGTTCGAAAATTAGTCTTCGAAATGATTCCGGAACAAACGGTCGTGACGAGCCATTTGAAACGTCACATATTAAGTCAGAGTCTGTATTCTGGCAAGGTTTGAGAGCAAGGTTGAAGAGAGGAACTTTTGTCCTGGAGAAACCTTTGAGTTTCGGGATCATTTTGTTGAGATTTGGCCAGTTCACTAAAATTCAGAAAACGAGATTTGGTAATCGAATTCAATTCTATGCGTGAAAGTGAGTCTGCTACTACATTTTTGGATCCTTGCACATGTCTGATGTCAGTGGAGTATTGTGATATAAAATCAAGATGGCGTAATTACCTGGGTGAACATTTATCTGAATTTTGTTTGAAGGCATAAATTGATGGCTTTTGATCAGTATAAATTTGGAATTTCCTGCCTTCTAACATATGCTTAAATTTTTTTATTGCCGAATAAATCGCGAATAGTTCTTTGTCATAAGTTGACCACTTTTGTTGACTATTGTTTAATTTCATTGAGTAAAAGGCAATCGGTTCCCATTTCTCCTTAGAGAGTTGCATTAATGATCCACCTACGGCAAAATCAGATTCATCAACCCATACGCTTAGGGGTGCACCAGGAATAGGATGTCTTAAAAGAGTTGCTTGCGCGATTGCTTGTTTTGCTGCTAAGAAGGATTTTTCGGCGTTCTCGTTCCATTTTAAGTGTTCAGATTTTTGAACATTAGATCGAGATTTCGTTTTGCTCTTATGTCCTTCTAAAAGTTTCACTAATGGATGAAGTATATCAGCAGCTTTTGCAATAAATCTACGGTAAAAATTGAACATTCCTAAAAATCTGCATAGCTGTATTAATATTGTGGGTTCAGGAAAATCAAGAATGCATTGTACTCGATCAGGAAGGGGTTCTATTCCCTTTTCGGAAAGTTTAAAGCCTAAAGAATTTAGAGAGTCTTTTCCAAAAGTGCATTTTTCAACATTAATACAAAAACCATATTCATGTAGTTTTGAAAACAGGATTTTTATATGTTCCAAATGTTCACTGTGATCTTTTGAAGCAATTAAAATGTCATCGACAAAAGCATATACACCCGGTAAATCTCTAGTAACCTCATCTATAAATCTTTGGAATGTAGCTGATGCATTACACAATCCAAATTGCATGCGCGTACTCTCAAATAACCCAAAGGGAGTACAGATTGCCGTTTTCGGAATATCATCTGGGTTTATCGGTATTTGATGATATGCCTTCACTAAGTCAATGTGACTAAAAATTTTTGCACCATGCAATTCAGATGTGAAATCAGCTATACATGGAATAGGGTATTTTTCTTTCACAGTCTGAGCATTCAGAGAGCGATAATCTCCCACTGGCCTCCACTCCAACGTTCCCTTTTTGGGCACCAAATGAAGTGGGGATGCGTAGCTACTTCTAGAGGATCTTAAATGACCCAATCGGATCATATTTTGAAACTCCGCTTTAGCTATTTTTAATCGATCGGGAGCTAATCTCCGAGATTACGCTACGACTAGAGTTGTTATAAAATGTAGAGTATTATGTTTGATGGGTTGATTAGGATCGGGTAATTTAGTTATCGAGGGAAATTTAGATAAAAGTGTATGATACACAGAAGCGACCGAAATTGTTTTAACAGAATGCACAGATGCTTCTTTAACATGACCCATTGATTGAAATTTTGTTTTTAAGTCTCTCAGACATTTATTGCGCAAATCAGGTACTAATTCATAAAAATGAAGAAAATCTGCACCCAAAATAGGCGTTTTGATGTTAGCAATGAGAAATGTCCAAGAAAATGCTCTTCTTAATTTAAAATCTAAGGAGAGGGTTTTTGTCCGTAAACATTAATTGGTGACGAACTAGCAGCGAAAATTGTTTGCTGTGTAGGATTTCTTTTTTGGATGTTGTCTGCTGGTAGTATCGACCAGAAATGACAAGTTTGTTGTCCGGTCACGAATAAACAGACGACGTGATGTTTGCGGCAAATAATATGTCGCGTCTATTCTTCGCCGTTTTCGTTTCCCTGAAAATTACAAGGCGAAACGCATTTTTTTGGTTTGCAGGTTTTTCCAAAACGACGATGGTACCAGCAAACGGAAGAATTTCGGTTTTGACTATTATCTCTCGATCTGTGATTACTCCTGTTTCTGCGAAATGGGGAACGATTGCGCGAAAATTCGAGCTTGTCAATTCGTGCATTTAACTTTTCAATTTCGCGAAGGAATTTTTCCTCCACGGAATTCGAATTGTTTTTATTTACAGCATGAATTTCCATAGGAACAGGTAAGAAGTTTATGAACTTCTAATATTCTATCCAAAATTTCAGCTGCTTTATCTAATGGTAAGTCTGTCACAGCTGCCAAAATAGTTTGTACCGATGTTGGCAAACGCTGTAAAAACAAATCTAACATAAATATTTCTGGGACCTTAAGTGTTTCTGCACGACGTCAGATATTTCTTAACAATTCAGAAGGCTTCCTAACACATAACTCTTCACCCGATAGAAGTTGCCGAATCTCCTGTTGTGAAGATACACCAGACCTATTTATTAGTTCCGTTTTCAGGTGATTATAAGGATTTTTAGCGTCAGGATTCATCAAAACATCGTGCACAAGTGACGCAACCTCTGGGGGGAAAATGGGAAACGACATAATTGAATTTAGTCATAGATTTTGCAATTGGTTTTGGAACAGCTAATTTAAACGTGCTCTCACACATTATGAACCAAAGAGCAGGATCGGATCTATTATATACAGGCATTTGAACTGCACCTACCTCAGACATTATGAAAATGATTGTTATATTCCAAGAGAGTAAACAGGCACTATGATGAATTCTGAAAGAATTATTTCGAAAACGGAAGCATGTTGGGAAAAGAAAGCGCAGATATCCAAAAGCGAAATCAAATCAAAAACGGAAGTATTTAGATGGGATCATATTCTTGATGAATAACAGTTCAAATATACTTCATTTTAGTAGAAAACAGTCCGCATAGTCACCACTGAAGTGTTTTGGGAGCGTGTTAAATAATAATAATAATCCACAATCAGAAGGTTAGAACATCAAATCTTTTGTTTGCCGCTCACTTTTATTCCGTCTCTGCCAAGAATTCTTCTTTTTGTTGCCAACGCAACGTACATAAAATGTAGACCGTTATATTTCATTAACGTTGCCACTCGTCAATTACTTCGACTTAAAATATATTTGGTGAGATACTACAAGCTATATACAGGTTTGTAAACAGTCCAGATTGTGAAAGTTGGAAAACAACAGAAAAGGCGCACGACAAACACTGGAAACATTGTTTCTTATCAGTGCAGTATCCATAAAGATCTTCTTCAGATTCAGATTCAGATTTTAAATCGTCCTCTTCACAGTTTTTTTTTCAGTTTCATTCAGCTTGTCTTTTCTCTTTCATTTTCGTTCGCAATTTTTGCAGTTGTTATAGAACTTATGTATTGATCTGCAAACTGTTTCAGCTCAACTAATAATCGTCTTTTTCCAGTTTTACAAAGCTGAGAAATGCTGCAAAGGACATCTGTAGGAAAACTATCAAGCTTTTCGATTTCATGAAATTCAGTTTGGTCTAACCAGGAACAATCTCTCAAAATTTCTTTGTTTGAACTAAATATTTCTTCGATATTCGTCGAAGCACAATCTAAAATATTGAAAAAGACCAAATTATAGTTTTGGACAGTTGAGATTCCAGGAGCTTCGTCTTTTGATTTTTAACCAGGCATTACCTTTTTCTTCGAGGTTCTTTTTTCCTCGAAATGTACTTGCACTTCTACATTAATCTTTTAATCTTCTAAACTGCTATTTACTGCACTAGCATAATATTTTGTTTTTGAATATAGAACCTCAAAGTATTTATCACTCTTTTTATCGCTTGTTGAAGCAACTATGGTGACCTTGGCTATATCACTTCGAGTTCACCTAATAGCGATGACGAATAAGGCTAAAACGCAGTATATCTATCTCTCTAGAATTAATTGGAGTTATAGCCTCAAACTCTTTATTTACACATGTACAGTTATTTACAAAATCAATGGTGTTGCACACCCAGTGTGCTACTGGCTTCCAGCCAAAATTACAAAAGTTCAGTTCACGGCTCTCCGGCCTACTCCTTCGGGAGTTATCAAGAGTCAGCCGGTCGTATGCAGCGACCCAAGTCAAACCCTGTTCGCCTCTTGGAGAAGCGAGCTGGTTCCTTAAATAACCTTCTTCCCGCAGCTCCACAAAATATCCTCTTGCTATCCGATGGCGCAATCCGGTGCTCGCTGAACCTTAAGCTCTTCCACGTCTGGGCTTTAGTCACGGCGCGCTGATCTTCTTTGGGCGCTGATACTTGAGAACACCCATTGATAAACGGTCCATTTCTTTAACGGCTCTTAACAAGGAGGTCTCCCTTTCAGGATCCGCGCGGCTTCCATCAGGTGGTGATGGCCGAACCGCCTTCGCAAGCTGTTCCCTTCCGACTGAAAAGAACAACAGCTTCATGGAAGATAAGGTTTAATAACTCATCCTTTCGGCGAGATCACCCTTAGGTCCCAAGAATGTAGAGCTATCCACACTACACGAAGGGCGCGGTGGCCCAGTTGGGAAAGGCAGCGAGACAGTGATCTGAACGTTACTGGTTGGATGCTCGTCGCTGACAAATCCACCGCTGTGTACACTAACGGCGACTGGTGTACGAAAAATCTGTTATGGTTGCAACGTCCTACAAGTTCTCAAATTTACCTCTGGAAGTGCGGGGTCAAGTGTACTGGTCTCGTCACTTGACTCGGTTCAAAATTATGGGACCGGTTCGTAGCCAAGTCGAACTCCGACCCTTGTGGGGCCAATTAAAACCAGAGTCGCCCCCTTCTGCCCCTTAGTCTATATGGACTTGATCTTATGTTGCTGTCGGTCAAGTGGGATAAGCAAGAATAACAACAACACTACACAATCGTTTTCAGAACTATTCGTTCAACACTACACAATAGTTGCAGAAAAATTCTCGGAATTTCACTGGGGGGTATTTGAGTGCGGTGACTTCATCACACAGCGTCTGTACCAAGTTCCAGGCAGTAGAATAGTCAATGGTTTTACTTTGTAAATATTTTGAAACAGGTGATGTTACTAGAAATAAATCTAGTAAAACAGTAGACATAAATACGGCCATTCTTAAGATGAGCTTATAAAAACATCATTAAGACGAGTTAAAAAAAAAAAAGATTCTTCCACCAATCCGAATAAGTTTTCTGCTTGGAGCAACTTTGTTGTTGAATCAGCCACTACTAAGTTAAATACGTGTCGCATACAGTGAGTGTAAATAAGATCTTCATTTTTCTTTTTGAACTGAGCTTGTAGACCGTTTTAACGGCCTTTCATATTGTTAGCTCCGTTAAATGAACACACGCAATAATATTTGATGTTTCAATGCCCCACTTGGCAAATTCTGATTTTATAAGTTCGTACAAAGCAAGTCTACTTGAATCATCAACTACTGTTACTTTTGAGGCTTTCATATATCTTTCCTTGAACGATATAGCGGACGCAAATTACCAATTGGTCCATAATAGCTACATCTTGGGTACTATCTACCATCATGCTGTATATTATGCTAGTGTGAAAGTTATTCAAGATAATAATACGGCCCATCGAACAAATTACTTTGATCAGCTTCTTGATAAAGGTTTTTGACAAAAATGTCAACAGAGAGCCTCGTCCAATCGGTCCTTTAGTTAACTTTCCTGTAGTTTTTCTATTGTTAATTATTTTCATTCTGTGCTTTTTGCTGTCTGCAGTACACTTTCTGACATGATTTTGTAAAATCACATCATAATTTGCAACCAACATGACCAGTTCAAGAAAATTACCATGATTTTCTATAGAGTCCAGTGTATAAGCCCCTTCTGCTTCATCGCCTCTGTATGCAATGCCTTGCCTACCAATACAGAAAACTATATCAACTAAACGTTGAACAACCAATCTTCTGGTGTGAACTTCTCTTTCTCGCTGTTTGTATGGTTACCAGTCAGAAGAGTTGAAATATCATGACCTTTTTTGGATTTGAAAAGCTGCCTTAGCCGCGAGTTCATGATAAAGAGAATCTTCATGAATCTCAACAGATTTATAAATATGTTTAGGAGAAACGTCATGTCCGGTAATAAATTAGGAATGTCTATTATCTTCACCTCCAAAGTCCATACAGCAGGAGCAGTACACTTTGTTAAGCCGAATCGAATATGATAACCATTTTCTATGAATTTTTTCACCCTTCGGCAAAAGTCGGTAATAAAGTTTTGAAGAGTCGAATGGCAGTTTAGTTTCTTTTCCTTCCTTAACTTGAATTGGGTGCTTCTCCATAAGAGTTTTTTTAAATCCCGATAGGGTCATTTTCGTTGGGGCAAATGAAACCTCCAAGCTGTTGGGTAACCGCATCAGTTGTGTTTTGGTTGGGTTTCGTCATCATCATTTTCTGTTTCAGAGCTTGAATTAGCTCTTGATGAATCACTGCCGAGAGAAGACGGCGTTTCTGATGGACGAGCTAAAAATGACGAATATCAAGCAGGCGTAGTTCCTTCCCTCTCATATCCACAAGTAAAGATGAGGTGCCAGGAGTAGATGCAGACTCCGAAGGAGGTGAAATTCGATCTTCGGTTTCTGGGAATAAATTTATCAATTTAGACAAACAATACATCTTTGTAATTAAAACTCAAAATCTATTTATTGTACAGTAGTACTAAACATACCACTTTACATTAATGTTATAATTTAATAATAAAAACGAAATAAACGTTAAAGAAACACTCGCACTGAATGGTATGTAAAACAACAAATTCATAACAGACTCATCTAGAGCCCGGATTGGATGTCATGTAGACTCATGTAGAGCCATGTTGGATCGAGGGTCAGTTGTATTTACCCCTTGCCAAATTAAATTTTTAATTTACCAAATTTTAATTAGTATTTTTTTTAATCCAGCCTTGATTAACAGGATGTCTGGACAACCGGGGTCCAGATTAGAGGGACTCTACTGTACTTATGAGCTAATAAACTAATTCCGACTTTCTTACCTGCATTTGATGTATCATTGTGACTCAAAGGCTGACTTTGCGACTGAGAAATGGAACTAGTTAACATAGTATTTAAACTTTTGGAACTTTTTTCAACGTCTAAAGATTTCCTCTTTTCTTTCCTTTTCGTGGCGCCACTTTGATACACACGTTTCATAGTGACACAACTGACAAGTGCACTAACGAAAACATACACAAACTGAGAGGTGTAGTGGTAGGATGAAAACGCCAAACTGTTTGAAACAACTGTTTTTCACTAAACAACGGACAAACTGTTTTTCTGAACCGGCTCAAACACTTGGAACTGTTTGATCTGAGGATCAGACTTCCTGTTCTCTAATCTCAACTATTCTAAGGTCACAATAGAACTTAATATAAAAGAACAAATGTAAACTGGTAATGTTCTAACTGCTTTTAGTTTTTCTTCCCTTCTCGATCCGGACTCAAGAACGTTATCGACTCTTCTCGTTCTTGAACGGAAACAACAGTTCACGACAAAGGGACCGACAACTTACGTTTTTCTTCTCTTCTCTCAAACAATAAAATTGTCCATTTATTTCAATTAAGATTGATTTTAGATAATATAAAATGTTTTTAAAAAAAATTAAATTACACTGCTGGCCACCCAAATTGCAACACCAAGAAAAACAAGAGATATCACAACAAAATTTATTTTGTAGATAACATGTTGACCGAGTATCAAATGATTAAATTTATAGACTTCTGTGAAGTGTGGTTCCTGCCAAAATCAGTAGCCAGAGTAGCCGCCATTGTTGGAGATCACCGCTGCGACACGCCTCGGCATTGATTCAAAGAGACTTTGGATGAGTTCTTGGGGTACAGCAGACCAAGCAGCTTCCACACGTTGCCAAAGTTGATCTGCTGTGGCAGCTGGGTATGGAATCTGGGTCAATCGTAGAGCAACCATGGACCACATGTTTTCTATCGGCGAAAGATCAGGAGAGCGAGGCGGCCAGGGAAGCAATTCAATCTGGCGATTGACGAAGAACCGTTGGACAATGCGTGCCACGTGTGGTCGCGCATTATCCTGTTGAAATATGGCTGTGGGCAAGCCCTGAAGGTAAGGAAGGACAACTGGCTCCAACACCTCGGAGATGTAGCGCTGGCTGTTCAAAGTACCGGCAATGCGTACTAGAGGTGTGCGAGAGTGATATCCAATACCGCCCCATACCATAATACCCGGTCAAGGACCAGTGTGGCGGTGCATAACGCAGCTGTTCAGCATCCTCTCTTCACGGTGTCTCCAGACACGAATGCTACCATCGTGGTATTGCAGACAGAAGCGTGACTCGTCAGTAAAGACAATTTCATTCTATTCTGCCGTCCACATCCTTCTGTCATCGCACCATTGGCGGCGGAGACGTCTGTGGTTCTGCGTCAAGGGTAGACAAAGCAATGGACGTCTTGCGGACAGACCACTCTGCTGTAAACGGCGTCGAATGGTACGCGCAGACACTGGATGATGCGTTAAAGACTGCATGTGCTGTGCTATGGTTCGTGATGTGACTGAGCGATCCGTCACTGCCATGCGCACAATTTGCCTGTCATCACGTGAAGTGGGGCGCTGAGGTTGATGCGATCGAACACACCGGTCCGTCGTACCCTCCTGCATCCAACGATCACATATCCGCATTACAGTTGTTTGGTTTCGTCCAACACGACTACCGATTTCCCTAAAAGATAATCCACAATCTCGGTAGGCCACTATCCTTCCTCTGTTGAACTCGGATACTTGATCAAAAGATGATCGCTGTTTTCGACGAGGCATAATTGATCGTTTTTTTTAAAAAAACCACAAGAAAAACACAATTGCCGAACTTGAAATCGTCGAAATCTCCAAGCCTTAAATAGCGCTGAAGTGGCCAAGCCTTAAATATATTGAAGTGCCCAAGCCTTAAATATATTGAAGTCTCCAAGCCTTAAATATATTGAAGTGGCGCCACAGGCGCGCGTGATGTGCGTCTGCGCTGAAATTCTAATCATTTCCATATCTCACCTCCGCTAATGCATGTTGTAAATTTCATGTTATTTGCATGTTTCCTTCAGGGTGTTGCATTTACAGTGGCCAGCAGTGTATTTTAGTCAGAAACTGCTGGTACCATATGATACCGCTAGGCTGTTATACTATCAAATCACCTTTTTTATCAAAATTCTTTTTTTAAAGAAACAAAAGCAATTTTTATGAAGAACAGATTACATTTTAATTCCCATATAAAATTTTAATTACATATTCAAATAAAGTTACATTTGTGTATGAAAAGTAATGAAACAGCCAACACAGAGGCCTACATTGCATTTCGCACATTCTGTACGTGTGCGGCTTTTGCAATTCACAACAGCACAATGACGCCTTTGTGATGTTGTTCGTTCTAGGTGGTTCATTGTGTCCTTCACTCATCAGATACTCTGGAAAATATATTCAAAATATATATTGGATTCAATAACATAGACACGTGCTTAACTACTTCATCTGACTGTTATAATTTATTCTTTAGACTGTCTAGTGGTGCCATCTATTAACTAAAAATCAGAACGTTAAATTTTTCCAAAATTGAAGAGGTATTTTTGAAGTAGTGATTGCTGGTACCAAACGGTACCGCTAGGACTTCCCGGGTTTTAATATCAGAGCAGGTTTTATATTTAATTAACTCACAGTAGAACACTACAAGTATTACTTTTTTTATCCTTTGGGGTAATCAATTTCTGTGTTATTTTGAAAAGCACATCAATTCTGTTCCTGCAATTAATAATTTACATTTAATTCTATTTATATCTTTTGTCAGCCGTGAAGGCCTTGTGGTACAGAGCGCTGGTTTTCGGTGCTGAGGGTGCTCAGATCGAATCCTGGCGAAGCGCCACTAAAATGCCTCCGTTTGTGTCGTCCCTTCATAGGGGACAATGCTGGTGTGCCTATATGACGCCCCATAATAAAATGACCAGCAAAACTGCGGTGAATTATAGGCGAATGTCTTCGCGACAAGTGCCTTCGCATTAAAAAAAAATATTTCTTTTATCAAGCTTTGTTACTCAAGCATAGTACTTAATTATCAAGGTTTAATGTGAATCAAAATATATTTCTCTACAGTAAGCCATAGGACCATAGGAAAATGTGGTTTAACTGTGTTCCCTGGGCCATGCCCTTTAACGCAGATATTTAAGATTGTGACATCGGGGAACCAGTATTCAGCGAAGAGAGAAATGGATTAAACTGATTGGTTGGCTTCAGGATCCTCCAGTTTTGCTTCACCAAAGTGAAGCAGCATTCAGTGCGGTCATATTATTCATATCTTTGGGCCATATGTAAAAAGCAACAGTTTTCCGCATACTCATACCGAGGGTGATGGGCCTTTCAGGCCCACTGGGTACCTCACGAAGTTCTTCTGTCCATGTCCATGTCCAGTGCGGTCAGATGTTCGGAGCGTGAAAGACTTTGGCTGACTGTGTAAGCTGGAATCCAATTGGCAAGAAGGGAAGAAAGGGGACGAGTCTAGGACTGGGGGCGGGGTACGCCATCTTGGATATTTTTTGCGCCGATTTTGGAGATTTTACCGTGTTTGGCGGAGTGGAAAAGTTTTCTCGCCAACGTGTTTGAGCAGTGTTTTCAAGACGTTGGACTTAGAATTTTTTTTTCCTTTTTAATAAAAAACTTTTTAAATTATGAAATTTAGAATGAAATTTCGAAAAAATCATTCAAATATTGGACATAGAAAATTTTTGTGGTTTTTAATAAAAAATACCATTTCGAATTACGAAACTTAGAAAAAACTTCGAAAAAAAAATTATTCAAATATTGGACTTAGAAATGTTTTTTGTGACTGTTTAATAAAAACACCTTTTTAAATTTTGAAACTGAGTGAAAATTTTGAAGAAAACACTTTAAAAAAATCGAATTTAGAAAATAAGTTTTATAAAAAGTTTGTTTCCACAGCACCCAAGAGATAAAACTTCCTAGGCACATATTTTTTTAACGTGGTGTCCCTGTGAAGTCTAATCCACGAGCATTTTTGATGATGCTATAACATCATAAAAAATACTTCTAAAAATATAAAACATACATATAAACATATATTTATACGACACATTTTAATGATGCTATAACATCATAAAAAATATTTTTTTAAATATAAAACATACAGATAAACATTCAGGTATACGACACATTTTAAATCCTGAAAAATTTACAAGAGGAGCATTTCCCCCTGAACTGAAAACTTACATTACAATAAAATATTTTAAATACAGATACTTGAAAAATTACACCAAGAACATTTCCCTCTTAACCCCTTCCCCTACACTAAAAACTGTACGGCATATGATAATATTAAAAATTATTAAAAAATATTGTGAGACTCTCACATAGTCTGAAAACAGGCTCAATCCTAATTTTGGAAAATCCAGTACAGATGTGACTATTTGTTAAAGGAATCGGACAGACCGTTAACAGACAATGGTGCGGCGCCCACTTCCCTAAGTGGAAAAGGGGTCATTCCTAAAGAAGATAGATCATCATTGGAACTCGTTAGGAAAAGACGATCAGCGCACAAAGAGGCAATGCAAGGCCTCGGGGTGTCGGGCTGACAAAAAGGAACCGCAGACTCCGGAGGTGGCCAGGTGACGAAAAGCTGTGAGGGGCTTGCATCAGAGACATGAGACGATGGAACCTTCGAGAACTTTACGAGGAAAAAGGTATAAATGAAGGAAAGACTATTAGACAGGGCTTTTATCAGACTGGACTATGATGAGATATTGAGGTACTGGAGGGCGCAGAGAAGAGAGAGCAGACGTGAAGTCTAGATTGAACTGTGATTATGAACCCCGCTCTCATTAATGTTGTCAGCGTTCTTCGGAACAAACTTATGTACATTATTATTATTCTAGATATATATCTTATATTAAACGTGATGAAAATATAAGACATTTCTCCATTCATGATCAACTCTATGAGACACTTATACTTTGGGTCCACGGCGATACGGTTTACAAATATATTAAAAGATTTCCACGTACCCAAAAGAAAAAGATATTTCTTCACTCCCGATAATTCTATCGGAAGAATCTATATATATAAAACGCGTAGGTATGAGGCACAAACATCGACGATATTTCTACACGCCGTATGGCAACGGCTGCAACTACCAGATTATAAACATTACCGGCCGCCCGCAATTTGCAACCGCGTGTCAACATGGATTTACGCACTGAAATCAGGAATGTTCGAAAGCGAGCTGCACGATCAAGTGAAATTCGGGAACAGTCTTAAGAAATAAAGCGAAGAAGAATAATTCATTAAGAGAGAGGCGTGAAAGAGAGCATAAATGATAGGCTCAACCGTCGCCGGATAGCAACCGAGAGCCAGTAATAGTAAATTTTCTACACTTTTTTCAGTACGTGAGTAAATTTTACTCCATTTTTATAATTGAAGAAATTTTTCCAACTATTTATTATGTGATATGATTAAGTATAGATAAATGAATTATGAACAATAGTACATACAGAGAGTGATGTAATCCACACTATATTTTAGTACTTGCTGAATTTTTACTCCATATTTCAAGTGAAAAAAATTTTCCCAAAAATTTCTTATTTGATGTAATAATAAAGTGTAGATATCTTATAAAATCACTGGTGTTGGGTTTCTCAGTCTTATCTTTAACTTTGTTCTGAAGTAATGGAAATTCATATTTTTTAATCACGTTGTTTTAGAATCAGCCTTATAGAGAAAACACTTTAACAACTTATATTTATGATATGACAGGTAATGGTAACATTCCTTACATTTGTTACTTTCAGTTGAGTTGTTTTGCAAAAGAAAATATAAAACTAAAAGCGACCATGCTGGCTAAATATTTAGTATTCCTGCCCTTTAAAATATAATGATCATATTTGACAAACACTTACAAAAAACTTTTTTGAGAAACCAATAAATTACTCAACAGTAAATAAAAAAAATCACCCTTTATTTCTCGACATATATGTTTCCTTACAATATATTCAATCAATATATTTTAAATTTAAAAAATACATAACATCATCTTAGATAAAAAGTTCATACAAAAATTTTACACACAAGTATGAGCATATATTTTTTAATTATATACATATGTATGCATACACTTACATAAACCAAGCTTTTAATTAATAGTGATGAAAATACAAATTTTACAAATAATGGCCCACAATAACTCTATATGGACATAGAAAACTAACAAATAAAAACAGGAAAGATAACATTATACTTTAAAATTAACTATCATAATAACAGCTTTAACCCTTCAGAATTCTAACTTTCACCCATGTACCAAGTGCAACATTTTCGTAATTTTGAATGGTTTGATTTTACATGTAAGGTTTGAATGTTCTAAGCAGTTTCTATTTATAGCTACACCCTTTCTAATACAGGTCTGATTTTCTGACCCTTGTAATAAGAAATACCAGGAAGAGAAGAGTACATTTTTAAGATGAAATCAGATTATCAAACAGCATAAAAAAAATCCCCGCGGGGAAATAGTGAAGAAAAATCCACGTGAAAAAGGCAGCAAACACGTCGAGAGACACGTCAAATGTTGTTAGGAGTCGAGAAAATTACAGCCCATTTCTGACATATGCATATTAGAGGTCCAATGGGAGGTCAGAAAAATGACGTCGTTTGATCGACGCAATTTGATTGGTCAGAGGGGTTGTCAGCACTGTTTACTGGTATGTAATAATTATCGCCAGAGAAATCATCCAATGAAACGCGCCAAATCATCGAAAAACGGGTAAAAATCCAAGATGGTGGACACGCCCCAGTCCTGGACTTCCCCCGAAGAGGGAAAGTGATTGGTTAGTAAAGAGACAATAAATTCAGGGTTCAGGATTCGTGAATTCAATCACTATATCACCACGAATGAATCCCCCTCCACAATTACGAGAGTGTTAATACTCGTAAGTATTAAGATATAGTGGAAGGTCCTATAGTGGAAGGAATAAATAGCGAGAAGGAAGTTTAAGGATAGGACACAAATTTTTATTTTCTTTTGATTTTTAATTGTTTCTTGTCTTGGCTAAAGCCAAGTATTATTTTATTTGTGATTTTATTTTAATGTTAACAAAGTAGATGGCACTGTAAGCGCCATCTCTTTGTAGCCACATGTAAATGCCCTATTCTTTGGAATGCACTTGTAAGAAAACCCTGGATATGTGTGTGTGTCCAATAAGTATAATGTGTAAGTGCGAATAAGCCAAAAAGATACCAGTTCTTGAACTGAGATTCATATATCTTCAAAGAAAGTACAATTTGGGCAAAATAGGGTCTATAGACGTACTGGAAGCACACAAATTGGAGAAAAGGCAACGCAGAAATACCTTCTTGGCTGATTACTATAAAATAAATCAAGGTGTAAGTACTTCGAGCGAAAGTGGGTATAAATGTAAAGAAACCACTGAGCATGAGCAGCCCGAAAATGAACAGGAAGAAGGAAACAATGAGAGTGACGCTGAAAGGGATGAGCTTTTCGAACCAGATGAGAGAAAACTGAAACCATTTAAGCCCTGGCAAATGAGGATAAAACTTAAAGCAACTGCTCCGGCAAGTGATCGGTATGGGGTATTTGACCACGCTACAGCCGTGATTACGTCTAGTACGCTCCAAGACTTCGGCATCATAAACGAGGAAGACTTGACTCATGTTGTCGACAAGAACAAAGTGAGAAGAGAAAAAATTATTAACAGACATCATTTGCAATCCAAAGCTATTAATGAACCTTTACGTGGTCATTACTTTGATGGCAGGAAGGATGAGACTGTGGTGATTGAAATGGTTGGTTCTAAACGTTATCGTCGGACCCAAAAAGAAAAACATTATTCCTTGGTTCAAGAACCAGGTTCAAAATACCTTTGCCATGTTTCACCCACTACTGGGTTTTCTAAAGACATTGCTGTGGCAATTGTTACACATTTGGCTAAACTGAATATTTTTCTTGAGGAGTTCGATTTAATTGGAAGTGACGGAATGGACACTAACACTGGATGAAAAAATGGTGTCATTCGTCAAATCGAGCTAAAAGTTGGCAGACCACTGCAATGGTGTATTTGCCCGCTACATTTCAACGAGCTACCATTCAGGCATCTTTTCTATCACTTGGACCGAGCTAATGCAGGACCATCATCCTTTAGTGGTGAAGTTGGTCAAAAAATGAAAGCCTGTGAAAAACTTCCTGTGGCAGATTTTTTACCTATTGACTGCAGTATTCCTAATGCCGACAAGAAAGAGCTGAGCAAAGACCAGATGTATCTCTTAGATATTTCTGCAGCAACCAAATTTGGTCAATGCCCAGCAGATCTGGCACGTAACATGGTGAACTGTATATCACCATGTTTCTTATCCTTGATAAAATGGGACGTCCTATTTATATGTTTTGTACCACAACTTATCTTCTGATTGTTAATCCAATTCATCAGGGTTTCTACTATCAGTTATAATATCAATGGGATTAATTATTAGGTTATTTTCACCTAATTCTTCTAATAAGGAACTAGTCCATATTACAGCACAAACACAATCACAAGCTGCAATTAATTCTGCCTCCATTGTACATAATGGCACAAGTTTTTGTTTTCTATTTTTCCAGCCGACAAGGGTTTCTCCAATCATCAACAAGTATCCACTATAAGACTTTGCATCTGGTGTACTCTAACTAGCATCAGTGCAGGCATTAAATTCTCCATTTGTTGGATTAAATCTTAGACAATAGTCCATAGTCCCTTTCAGATATCGAAGACGTCGTTTGATATTAGTCCTATGCATAGCAGAGTTCTCGGGAATCTTTGCTATATTGCGACAATCTGCTTACAGTGAAATATATGTCTGATCGTGTTCCAGTAGCTAAATACATCACAGATCCTCTCATACATGGCATAGCCTCTTGATATTTCTTCTGTGGAAAAATTCTCAAATCTTTATAGTCATCAAGCTGTTGATCTCCTGCTACACCTGGAGTTTTTACCGGGTTGCAATCTTGCATATTGAATTTTGCCAATATGTTCATTACATAAATTCTTTGGGATAAAATTATTTCATTCTCTGTTTGTTTTATCTGTAATCCTAAAAACATGTTTGAATCAGTTGTTTCTTTAATTTGATATTCTTTCTAACATTTTCAATAACCTTATTGATTATTTTCTTCGAACTTGCTACTATTAAGAAGTCTCTACATATATTCCAACATAAATATATTAATCTTCTTCCCATATAATATAAATTGATGGATCTGACTTGAGCCTCTTTAGGCCAGTTTGCTCTAATGTTTCACTGAATCTGTTATACCAACATCTTTCTGACTGTGGTAAACCATATATGCTACTCTTGATCAAGTAAACCTTATCATCAGGTAATTCATAAACTTTTGGTGTTTCCATATAAACTTCTTCATTCAATATACCATTTAGGTAAGCTGTTTTGACGTCATAGAATTTTACAATTGAATTCTTTGTTGCTGCAAGTGACAGAAGAATTTTCAGTGAATCTCATTTCATGACTGGACTAAAACTTTCTTCAAAGTCTATTCCTTGTTTCTGTCGGCAACCAACTGCGACGAGTCTTGCCTTCTAATGTTTATCCCCTGCTGGTTTCTTGATCTTGTATACCCACGAACTTTTAGTTACTTTCTTATTCTTAGATCTGTCCACTGGTTCCCCTACACTGTGCATCTCTAAAGAGTTCATTTCATCATCCATCGCACTTTTCCATTCATAATTTTCATCGGATGTTACAGCACTATCATACGTTTCAGGTGTGAAATCTGTTGCTGCATATACTTGATAATCATCATATCTCGTGGGAATTCTATCTCTAACAGATCTTCCGGATGAATTCTGGTCTTCACCTTATTCGCATCTGAATTGCTGCTGTCTTCTCATCGTTTATTATTGTATCTATTTGTTCTTGTAAGTCTGATATTTCAGTTAATGTGACTTAACTTTTCCCACTCTTCTTGATCACCTATACCGTAATAAATATCCATATAGTTTACTTGTTTTTCTCCTTTTTTGTGGTTCATTTGGAACACAACCATTTATCAGTTCATCAAACGTAACATCAGGAGTTTCAATTACTCTCTTTTCCTCTATGTTAAATATTCTGTATGCCTTCCTTTCTCTTGAATAGCCAATGAATACACCTACCTCTTTGTGCTTTAGCTTCCAATTTATGCCTTTTGTTGTTATAAACTTTATAATATGCTAAACATCCAAAAAGCTTGGGGTGTCGAACTGAGGGCTTTCTGGAATTCTAAAGTTCCATAGGTGTTTTATCTTTTCTGCTCTTAGTAGGTGTTATATTGTGCATATATTCTGCAGTCGCATCTGCTTCAGCCCAGAATTGAAATGGTAACTGACTATCTATCAGGAGAGGTCTTGCTTTATCAAGTAATGTTCTGTTCGCCCTTTCTGCTATTCTGTTGCTTCTGGGTGAATAGAATGCTGTTTTTTCATGATTTATCCCCTTCTGGTTTAAATATTGACGGAGCACTTCATTAATAAATTCTAACCCATTATCAGTTCTAATTCTTTTGACTTTGAAATTTAGCTCAATCACTGTTCTTATAAGATTTTGCAAATTTCCACTTGTTTCAACTTTAGACCTCAAAACTCAACAAAATATCTTCTTTAATACTGATCAACTACGGTTATCATATATTTCTTTCCATTAAGAGATTCTACTCCCAATGGACCACATAAATCAATGTGCAAAGCTTCAAGAGGTTCTTCAGAGGTCTCTAAATAAGTGTTTTCATACGAACGACCAATCATTTTCCCTCTAACATATGAATCACAAATTCTAGCTTCTCCTTCCAGTTTTTCCAATCCTCGAACCATATTTTTTGTTAACATCATTTTTAAGAAATCTGGATTAATATTGCCAAGTTGTTTACGCCATAATTCATATGAATTTTCTTTTATTTCGAAAAATGTTTCACCTTCTTCTTCAGTCTTCTGGAAGTATTAATTTTACAACAAACATTTTTTCCTAAAATGTACCTTCACATATTAACTTTCCATCTCCATCACATTCGTATATACGCTCCTTGCTTATTGAGTACAATTTCATTTCCATTTTTTACTATGGATGGCACAGACATCAAATTACATCTCAGCTTAGGAACACATAAAACTTTCTTCAATCTTACATTTTTGGCGTCCCCCTCTACTGAAGCTGCTCTTATTTCCCCTCTGCATGTTGACTAAATATTTCTGCCTTCTTCAGCCACACTGACAATTTTATTTTCTTCCTTTTTGTTTTCCATCCAAGCTTCACTAAGAGTCATGTGAAATGTGCAAGCCGCCCACAAGTCACCCACTCAGTCCAAAAGCCACCCACTCAGTTCTTCTCCAGAAATTTCTTTTTCGGTGGTTGTCAATGCTGATTCCCTCCTCGAAGTTGAATCCTCCCTTGATATGTGCATTTTTGTGATCTTGCATGTGCATTTTTGTAATTGCTTGGGCTCTCCATATCTGTGTTTGTTTCCCAGGATTTTTCTTGAAATTATTTTTTTCCGAACCAACAGTCTATTTGTAGGTTCCCAGGCTTATGTCAGATAAAAAGAATTTCGGCTTTGGCTTGAATCTGTCATGAGTTCTGTAAGCTCTAAGTTCATTTTTTTGTGTCTTGCTCTTTCTTCTCAAAATTTAACAATGTTTGTCTCAACACATTTTCACAAACTTAATTCCCCGATGAGCTGACAGGGCTAACACAACAGTTTCACACTTCTCTTGTAAGCCTTCTACAATATACTGAACCAATTCTCTTTCTGTTACCTGTTTACCTAGTTCGTTTATTTGTTGTGAAGGATCGTGAGATCTTATAAGATATTTATCAATGCTTTCGCTTCCCATCTTCCTCAATCTCATTAAATCTTTGGAATGACCTGTTCTGCAAATCAAGGTAGCCCGCACGCACACGTCAGTGGAGGTAATGTCTCTCTCTACGGATTACGAACTACTGCCTGTGTGCGGAACTTTTCTCTTCACTTCTTGTACAGAATTGGTCCTAGACTTACGGCGTGTTCCAAACGCGCAGTCTGATAATCGACGTGCTACTTACGATATGTATTTGATGCTTAATTAATGCTTGTTAGATGTGTAATGTCAACGGTTTGTGATAACAGTAATGATTAAAAATGAATTAATTATAGCCTCGTATCATTTATCAAAAGAACTACAACATTTACAATGGTGACCCCAGAGAATAATATTTTACCCTGGCATCGTAATGTTTGCGTCCCACGTGCGATGCAAGAATCTACTTCCCCCCCAGCGCATCTTCTGATTCGGATGCTTAGAAACGACATATTCGGATCGTCTGTACATATAAAAGGTTTATTTTGCTAAAAAAATTCCCCGAATGTCGCAAAACTTTCGAGCACGTGACCATTGCTTTCTGACGACAAGTTATTTTCTCCGAAGCACGTTATGTCGAAGCAAGTCCAATTTTGTGTGTGGTGCTAACTACTACGAAGCCTATCCTTGTGGTGCTAAAAAGCACGAAGTTCTCCCTTGTGGTTCTTCATAGCACGAAGATTTTGTGCATTTTCAGGTTATATGTGTTTATATTGTGTTTCTGTGCTTTATCGATTCCTGGTATGCGTATTTATTTGGATATATCGTATGTACTAGTCGTTTCATCGCTCCTCATGGTAAGCCCTTTTCGTTTATTTCTACACTGCTGGCCACTGTAAATGCAACACCCTGAAGGAAACATGCAAATAACATGAAATTTACAACATGCATTAGCGGAGGTGAGATATGCAAATGATTAGAATTTCAGCGCAGACGCACATCACGCGCGCCTGTGGCGCCACTTCAAAGCGCTATTTAAGGCTTGGAGATTTCGACGATTTCAAGTTCGGCAATTGTGTTTTTCTTGTGGTTTTTTCAAAAAAAAACGATCAATTATGCCTCGTCGAAAACAGCGATCATCTTTTGATCAAGTATCCGAGTTCAACAGAGGAAGGATAATGGCCTACCGAGATTGTGGATTATCTTTCAGGGAAATCGGTAGTCGTGTTGGACGAAACCAAACAACTGTAATGCGGATATGTGATCGTTGGATGCAGGAGGGTACGACGGACCGGTGTGTTCGATCGCATCGACCTCAGCGCCCCACTTCACGTGATGACAGGCAAATTGTGCTCATGGCAGTGACGGATCGCTCAGTCACATCACGAACCATAGCACAGCACATGCAGTCTGTAACGCATCATTCAGTGTCTGCGCGTACCATTCGACGCCGTTTACAGCAGAGTGGTCTGTCCGCAAGACGTCCATTGCTTTGTCTACCCTTGACGCAGAACCACAGACGTCTCCGCCGTCAATAGTGCGATGACAGAAGGATGTGGACGGCAGAATGGAATGAAATTGTCTTTACTGACGAGTCACGCTTCTGTCTGCAACACCACGATGGTCGCATTCGAGTCTGGAGACACCGTGAAGAGAGGATGCTGAACAGCTGCGTTATGCACCGCCACACTGGTCCTGCACCGGGCATTATGGTATGGGGCGGTATTGGATATCACTCTCGCACACCTCTAGTACGCATTGCCGGTACTTTAAGCAGCCATCGCTACATCTCCGAGATGTTGGAGCCAGTTGTCCTTCCTTACCTTCAGGGCTTGCCCACAGCCATATTTCAACAGGATAATGCGCGACCACACGTGGCACGCATTGTCCAACGGTTCTTCATCAATCGCCAGATTGAATTGCTTCCCTGGCCGCCTCGCTCTCCGGATCTTTCGCAGATAGAAAACATGTGGTCCATGGTTGCTCTACGATTGAACCATATTCCATCCCCAGCTGCCACAGCAGATCAACTTTGGCTACGTGTGGAAGCTGCTTGGTCTGCTGTACCCCAAGAACTCATCCAAAGTCTCTTTGAATCAATGCCGAGGCGTGTGGCAGCGGTGATCTCCAACAATGGCGGCTACTCTGGCTACTGATTTTGGCAGGAACCACACTTCACAGAAGTCTATAAATTTAATCATTTGATACTTGGTCAACATGTTATCTACAAAATAAATTTTGTTGTGATATCTCTTGTCTTTCTTGGTGTTGCAATTTGGGTGGCCAGCAGTGTATTTCCTAAGAATGCTGTAAAAGAATTTTTTTTTCTCATTGCTTCCTGCCAAGAACTTTCAAACTAACAATGAACTGATAATGTTTTTAACTTTTAATGACAGCTAATTTTTTTTAAACCTTTAGTTTAATTCCAAATATTAGCCGCATCGCCAGTGCGGTTGCAAAAATGTCATTTTTCATAATTATTGAATTATTGAGTATCATCTATACATTTTTGTGATTATTCATTTAGGTATCATATTATTTTGCTCATATTTTAAAGTATTATGTATTGCCATTTTCAGTTATATTTTCATTTTTATGTTTATTTTGCAATTTGAATACACTATATTGTATTTGTTTACATCTGATATGGCATCACCTGAAAATACGTCTGACACATCCGAACTGGCACGCGTCGCGGTTAAACATTCTCCTTTCTGGAAGAAAGACTCTGAAACCTGGTTAATTCAGCTTGAGGCTCAATTTAAGTTAGGCGCAATCACTCACGATGAAACCAAATTCTATACTACTGTTTCGGCAATTGTATGAGTATTCTGAAAAGGGTGCGAGATCTTATCCTACATCCCCGACTGACAGCAAATAAGACGCATTAAAGCAGAGGCTAATTTAGCTTTTTACCGAATATGAAGACGCTCGTCTTAAGCATTTGCAAGACACTCAGACAGGTGATATGCGACCCTCACAATTACTCGCTAAGACGCAGGACTTCCAACTTCAGTGACGCGGCACTGAAAACTCTGGCTTAATCGATTGCCCGGCCGAATGCTGGCAATTCTGGCGGTCAGCTCGGAGCCACTGCCTAATTTGGCCAAGATGGCTGACAGGATTCATGACCTGTCCCCTTCCTCTTTCCAAGTGCAGGCTGTAAAACAAGAGACGAATGTTGAAGTATCTTTATAGCAACAGATTGACGCCCTTGCACAACAGATTGCTAATCTGTCTACTGAAAAACCCTTTCAACACAAGCGTCCTAATGACAGACACAGGCATTCTTGCTGTCGTAGTATTTGGTGCCATAGACAGTCAACCAACAAGTCCCAAATCTGTTTTTACCACTCGTAATTTGATGGCGATGACCGCAAGTGTAGAAAGCCATGCAACTACCGAACTCAAGGAAACTAGCTGCGAGGTCCCAAGTAGCCACCATAGCTAACCGCAGTAATGGCCGTATTTATGTGGTCGAAAACACGAACAATATGAGATTCCTCATTGATACGGGTGCCGATGTTTCCGCCATACCCCGTCCTAAGAATCTTAGTTTTGAAAAAGGAAAACTCACTATATACGCAGCCAAACACTTTCCGATAGCGACGTATGGTACAAATCTGCTCACGTTGAACTTAAGTCTTCGAAGACCCTTTGTTTGGCCATTCATTGTTGCTGATGTTTCCACTGCTATTATCGGTGTTGACTTTCTAAACCACTCCAACCTCTTGGTAGATGTCCGACGTCACCGACTCCTCGATCTTGCTACGAATATTTCTACTTCAGGGAAGATATAGTATAAAGAGCCCACCGATTGTGTTTTATTGCTCGCACAGACTTCCGATTACCACAAGCTTTTTTCAGCCTTTCCTGAGCTCATAGGCATGTCACGCTTGACTCAGGCCAAATCCAAAGTTGAAGTTCATCACCATATACAGATAACTGGACCTCCAGTTTTCTCCAAGCCGAGACGCTTCAATACGTCGCCTCTGAAATCTGCTAAAGAATTCCAGTTTACGTTGCGGCATGCCATCGTCCGCCCCTGCAAAAGTCCATGGACGACCCCTCTTCATATGGTCCTGAAAATATCTGGTGATTGGAGACCCTGTGGAGATTATCGCCGGCTGAACGCTTCGACTGTGTCATATAGGTATCTGGTCCCACATATCCAGGATTGCACGCAGATGCTGGCATCACCCGTGCTTATAATCATATTTCAGTCTTTCCGGAAAACGTGCCGAAGACAGCCGTGATTACGCCCTTTGGGAATTCGTCTACATGTCAATCGGTTTGCGAAATGCCAGGCAGATTTTCCAGCGACGTATAAATAGCATCCTCCAAGATCTTGATTTCTGAATCGCCTACCTCGACGACATCCTGATATGTTCGGCCGACGAAGCAGAACATATATCGCATCGAAAGGAGGTGTTCTCTAGATTGCAACATTTCGGCCTTACTCTGAATCCTTCAAAGCTCGTCTTCGGGATGAAGGAGGTGCAGTTCCTTGGATGCCTTATCACGGAAGACAGCGTCCGTCCTCTCCCAGAGAAAGTGGAAGCCATAATTTCTTTCAAACAGACAACCACCATAGCAGAACTTAGAAGCTTTCTGGCAATGCTCAACTTTTATCGACGTTTCTTGCCATCAGCAGCGCTACACCAAGCCCCTCTGATTCTCCATCTCAAAGACAGTAAAAAAACAACAAGTGGTTATTTTCCTGGTCGGAAAACACCATCCAAGCTTTCCAGAAACGGAAGGACGACTTGGCTCACGCTGCCATCTTGACATATCATGCAAAGCAAGGCAAGCTTTTTCTCGTTGCCGATGCCTGAGACACGGCCATTGGCGCTGTCCTGCAGGCTGAGACTCCTTAAGGCCTCAGATCTCTCGCCTTCTTCTCACGATAGCTAATCCCACCAGAAATTTGCTACAGCACGTATAACCGCGAACTATTAGCCATCTACGCTGCCGTCAGGCATTTTCGACTTTTTCTGGAAGGCAAAGAATTAAAAATCTTAACAGACCACAAGCCACTGACTTTTGCCTTTAAGAAAATATCCAACGTATCTCATAGAAAACTCAGACAGTTGGACCTGATTGCTAAATTCTCGACGGTTTTTGTGCATTTAGATGGCCTCAACAACGTTGTCGCTGACAGCTTGTTACGCATCAATGATATCGCCACACCTTTCGACATTGATTTCTCTTCTCTCGCAGAAGCACAGAAAATAGACGAAGAATTGTAGTTAATCTTGGGAAACTCGAAAGTCAGTGGTCTCAAACTCAGACCCCTGAATGTGGATGGACAATCTGATGTAATTTGCGATACCTCGCAGGGAACAATTCGCCCGTACTTGGCAAAATCCTTTCGACAGAGAGTGTTTCAGAAACTCCACAAATTGGCGCATCCTGGAGTTCCGGCTACAAAGAAGCTCATTCAGCAGCGGTATGCGTGACTTGCAATGCTAACTGATATCACCAAATGGAACCGTGCATGCATTCCATGACAAAGATCAAAAGTGCTGAGACATACTAAGAGCCCGCCCCAACCTTTTTCCCGTACCAGACAAATGGTTCAACCACGTCCACCTCGACCTGATCGGTCCCTTGCCTCCATCTGAAGGTTCATGATATCTCTTGACCTGTATCAGATTTACCTGTATTTGAAACTTTTCCCATCCCAGATAAGTCCGCAGAAACGGTGGCTCTCACGTTTCTCTCAGGCTGGATTACACGTTTTGGCGTCCCTTCCAACATCACAACACATCAAGGAATACAGTTCCAATCTTCCCTGTTCTTCTAACTTTCGAATTTAGTAGGCATCAAGTAGATCAGAACAACGTCACATCACCCTGCTAGCAACTGTCTTATAGAGCGTTTCCATCCCTCTCTAACACAAGCTTTACGATTTAAAGACAAGAACCGCTGGACGGAATCGCTACCCTTGGATCTTCTCGGCCTAAGATCTGCATTCAAGCCAGACCTCCAATGCACCACTGTCGAACTGGTATACGGGTCGACAATTCGTACGCCGGCCGAATTCTTTGTGCCATCTCTAGAAATCGACATTGGTACAGCAGTTTTTACGACGTCTCCGTGAACATATGCAAAACTTATCGTCAGTACAGACGTCGACAAATACAGCATGGAAACCTTCATGCAACATGCTTTGGCGACTTGCACATGTGTTCGCTTGGCATGATGCAGTGCGGAAGCCTCTTCAGTCGCCATACGACGGGCCATATTAAATACTTGAGCGTACAGCAAAATAATTTAGCTTAGTCGTAAACGGACTGTCATCGGCGTCGATCGCTTAAAACCATTCACAGGACACGAAACTGTGCCCGTTTCGCAAGGTGAAGTATTACTTTCATCGACTTGAAGACACTCGCACGAAGAATCTCCTTCCAACTCTATGGATACGCATCAACCAGTTGCTGTGACTCGTGCTGGAAGGGTCCGATTCAACTCCTGTTAGGTATAAGGTCTCGTATCTTTGGTACTTGGGGGGAGAGTAATGTGGCATCACCTGTTCTGCCAATCAAGTTACCCCGCGAGCGCACGCCCGGATTCTCTTTTGTAAGGGTAAGTAGATGCGTTTTTAAAGCACTGGAAAAAATCTTTTCTCTCACAGAGTGAGGACGAAAAATTTCTCTTCTGTACGGGTACGAACATATTTTTTAAACCACTGAGTTTAGAAAACCTTTTCTCACATACAGTGCACACCAAGTCTTTATTCCATGGCTAAGGAGATGCGTTTCGAATCCCACCGAAAAGAAAATTTATAATCAGTACATTTACTGATGCTCCATAGGCTCAACTGCGGATTGTAGGATATCTATGATTAGTTTCATTACATGTTTCATAATTTTACTGAGATTTAAAATTCTTCTGGTGTGTAATATTCCAAATGAGGATCCTCAACTTCATGATGGGAGTCCCTAGTTTCATAGATAGAGCAAATAATCAGTGTTTAACTTTTCACATTACCCAGCAATGCCTTCCCTTTCTTATGAACTTTAGATAACTCTTATTTTGGCGTACGACAAGATTAAGTTTAATTTTATTAAGACACAATATTCATCGCATATGTTAGCTGCCCAACAAATTGCTAAAGAAATAATTTCACAAAGACTTGCTTTAAATACGAATCAGACTTCGTCTTATAAGATGAAACATCACTTCCAAAGGTTTCCTCTTTGATTAACGGTGACACTCTGAGTGAATGTCGATGATCACATTGCTTATTACAATGTGGTCCAACCCGCGGCCCGCATACGGCCGACCAAATCATTTTTATTGGCCCATGCCCTTCTTACTGGAAAAATATTTTAATTTAACCCTTCACTGCATACTGTATCAAATTTGATATATAAATGCAAAATGCAATGTAATTGTCAGTTGTAATATTTTTTTTCCTTTTGTACACATTGTATCATTTTTGAAACACAAAATAGTCTTCCAACTGTGATTTACTTGCCTTTTAGAATAATAGATGGCACCACTAGTCCATTTCCAAATTGTGAAATTGTGATCTCTGGTAGGAATTCAATACATCAACTTTTGAATTATTTTTATTTCGTTAAAAAGTAATTGTGAACGTTAGACAGTTTTATATTCTTCTTCTACAGGTATGTAAGATTTTTAATCACTAATTAAATCTTTATTTAAGTCTATAGAAAAAATCAAACAACTTTGTAAATATATGTTTCAAAAATGATACAATGTGTGATAACGCTTTCTTTTAGAAAATGGCGCGAAAAAAATTTTTAAGCCAAAAGGAAATTGAAGAATTAATGTCCGGACCCTTGAGTGATAATAGTGAAGACGGATTGGATTTTGATAGTGATGATACCATAGAAGATCCAAATTATGTACAAAATCAAGACTCAAATATTTCTGAAGGTGATAGTGATCCAGAACCAGAAGGTAACGATAATATATTGTGTAATGATGATGATAATATATTGTGTAATGATGATGATATTGATGTTGCTGAAAACCCTGAGATATCCATACCCAGCTGTAGTAAAAACAAAAGGAAAGCAAAAAAAGAAAAGCCTATAATTAAATGGAAAAACGGAAATTTAATACTAACTGATGAGCAGTTGCTTTTTCGAGGAGATGAGCACCTCCCTTCTGATATTATGAATTTAGCCACTCCTCTAAGTTTCTTCAAATATTTTTTTACAGATCATTTGATTGAACACATAGTGCAACAGACAAATTTATATAGTGTACAAAAAGACCCTGAAAAGTGTGTTAATGTAACAATTTTAGAAATTAAGCAGTTTATAGGAATGTGTATAATGATGTCTATAGTACGTTTACCTAATGTTAGGTCATATTGGTCCACCATCTTGGGTAATGAGACAATAAAAGAATGCATGAGTTTGAATAGATTTGAAAAAATAAGAGAATTTCTGCATTTTAATGACAATAGCAAGCACCAACCTAAAAATCATCCAGAGCATGATCGTTTACACAAAATCCGACCAATTTTGAGCACACTACAAGAGAGATTTCATACTGTTCCAATGGAATCTTGCCTTTCTGTCGATGAACAAATCTGTGCCACAAAAGCCAGACATTTTCTAAAACAATATCTTCCCCTTAAACCCCATAAATGGGGATATAAGCTGTTTGTTTTATGTGGTTTATCCGGTTATTCATATGCATTTGAAATTTATTCTGGTCAGGAAAATGTTGTTCACCCAAATGAACCTGATCTAGGTCCCAGCTCGAATGTTGTTGTAAGGCTCTGTAGAAAAGTTGATCGAAACAAAAACTTTAGAGTGTATTTCGACAACTATTACACTTCACTAGATCTGATATCTTACCTAGCCAAAGAAGGAATTCATTCATTAGGAACTATAAGACGAAATAGAATACCAAACTGTATTTTACCTCAAGAAAAAGATATGCAAAAAATGGATAGAGGTGTCAGTTGTGAAATTGTTGCAACAGTCAATAATGTCAAAATTTCAACTGTAGCATGGAAGGATAACAAAGTGGTGACTTTAGCCTCATCGTTTGTTGGACAGTTACCTGTTTCTACAGTAAATCGCTATGATAAAAAACAAAAGGAAATAATTTCAATTGACTGCCCTGCTGTAATTACTGAGTATAATAAACACATGGGGGGCGTTGACCTTTTAGATAGTTTCTTAGGACGTATTCACATCAGTATCAGGAGCAAAAAATGGTACTTCAGATTGTTTTACCATTTACTTGATATGAGTATTGTAAATGCGTGGATTTTGTTTCTAAGAGTAAGAAAGTCTGGACCAGAAAAGGACGCAAATCAAGAAAGATTCCCTTTATGGAAATTCAGAGCAGAGATAGCAGATGCCTTGTGTAAGCAGGGAGTGAATAAAGTAAACAAACGAGGACGACCATCATTAAATATTGAAGAACATTTGCAGAATAAACGCAAGAAAGGTACTACATCATATATACCCCCAAGTGATGTTCGCAAAGATGGAATTGGACATTTCCCAATTCTTTCTGAGAATAGACAAAGATGTAAATATCCTAAATGTGGAAAATTAACATCTCTAAAATGTGAAAAATGTGGTGTGTTTCTATGTTTCAACAAGTCCAATAATTGTTTTAGATCTTTTCATGTATAAAATGAGAATAAACTACGTTTTACTGATCATTTGATTATGTATTGTGTTACACAATGTATCAAATTTGATACATAAGAAAAGATGCCCATACACGCATTGTATCAAATTTGATACACTAATGAAACGTTATGTAATTATGTTATAATTTAAGTTTGAATTTTTTTTTTATTTTTCTACTGCTATATATGACCATAGCATGCTAAAAATAATTTTTATTTCAAATTTTAAAAAATCATGCAGTAAAGGGTAAATATTTGGAAAAAAATCGTTTATCCTTCTTACTGCTTCAAGTTTGAAGACTTAAAATGTAAAGACTTAAATGTAATGCTGTTACTTAAAATTTAAGTAACGGCTATATTGAAGCTTTACTCTTCAACCGTTAAAATCCGTGTCGTGCCTACTTCGATATTCACATTCATTCAGCACTGCTATGAAGGAGCCAGGTGGGAAAGGAAAGTTCCCGAAAAGTCCGCCAGCACTCAGAATTCTTTCCACGAATACGTCCGGCACGAGAAGCGGTTGTGGCCAGTCATTGGCTGCCGATAGCTTCGCGATCGTTCAGTGTGCTGCGGATTTTCTGGAAGGTGTTGGTTTTCGGGTAAAAGGGGGCGCAGGGCTGTTAGAAGTGGTTGTTTTTAACGAGAGAGGTTGTTCGAGAGATATAGTACGGCGAGAGATTGTTGTCATCGTCATTGCGAGAGCGGTATCTAAAATGGCGGAACTTAAGAAACGGCGTGTTGAAGATGAGAAACGACAATTTCAATCAAAGTGGCCGGAAAGTTACTTTTTGTTGAAAGTAAAGGAAAATCACAGTGTGTCATCTGTTCTCAAGTCTTATCTGTTTCGAAGGAGTATAGCGTGAGTAGACACTATACAAGCTTGCAAAAATCAAAATACGATCAATACGAGGGAAGTGCCAGAAGTTGTGTGTTTAATGATTTGAAGCTGAAACTAAATAGACAGAAGAATATCTTTCAGCAACCATCAAACACTGCAGGTTTAAAGGCATCTTATGAGTTATATTTAGAGCTAGCTAAAAGTAAAGTCTTTTAGAAATGGTGAACTCATTAAGAGATGTGCTGTAAAAAAGGCATCTTCATTTGGAGATAATAAGATGGCTAAAAATTTTGAAACAGTTTCCTTGTGTCATCAGACAGTAAGTAGAAGAATGAATGATATGTGTGGTGAAGTTTCAGGTTCTCTCAAGGTCATTTTGGAAAAATGTTAATTTTACTATCTATCTCTAGATGGGAGAAAAGATATAGGTGACACTAGCAAGCTCCTTACCTTTGTCAGAACAATAAACGAAAAATTTGAAATTCATGAACTATTGGAATTAAAATCATTAGAAACAGCAAAAAAGGTATCGGCATATTCAACGCACTGGATAATGTAGTTTCTAAATATGGATGCTTTGTGAAGTGCTCTGGCATTGCAACAGATGGAGCTAAAGCAATGGTAAGTCATAAAACTGGGTTAGTAGGACAGGTACACAAAAAGGCATGATTTTTTTTGTTTTCCCACTGCATTATCCACTAGGTGGCTCTCTGTGGAAAAACTTTAAGGCTCAGTGAGACAATGAAAACTGTTGTAAATATTGTAAGTTTAATAAGGGGAGGCAATAAAGCCCACAAGCACAGAGCATTTATTGCATTCCCGGACAATTTGGAAGGCGAGTGTGGTGACATTTCATTGTACTGTAAAGTGCGCTGGCTAAGTGCTGGAAACTGCCTGCAACAGTTTTTTGGCTCGAGGAATGAAATTCTTGCTTTTCTCAGAAATGAAAACATTGGGCATGAGTATCAAGAAACACTGGAAGAAATCCAATTTTTAAATAATCTTGCTTTTCTGACAGATTTAACATCCCCTCTAAATGAATTAAACCTGAAACTACAAGGCAGAAAACAAAATATCTCCCTGCTTTATGGACATATTGAGGGCTTCCGCAAAAAACTAGATGTAATACAAATTCCCTAAAGACAAACAATACGACACACTTCCCATCTTGTCAGCAGTTGAAAGAAGAAAAAAGTCACACAAATTTCAGTGTTTCATGGAATAATACTAGATATCAAGAAAGAGTTCAAGGACAGATTCCAGGATTTTGACTCCCTAAAACCAAAACTTGCATTGTTCAACAACCCCATGGATATTGATGTGAGTGAGGTGCCCTGCGACCTTTAAATGGAAATTTGTGATCTTCAGGAAGACCCATTCTACCAAACTAAAATGTGTCATGTCCCTGAAAAATTCTGGAAACTGATTTCTAAAGAGAGTTTTTCTAAACTGCTTAAATTCTTTCTGCAAATGTTATCGCTGTTTGGCAGTGGATACATGTTGCGAAAGTGCTTTTTCTGCTTTCAAACAAATTAAATCAAAAACGAGAAATCGAATGTGAAAATGCTTCACTGGAATCGAGGCTGAGACTTTGCGTTATTCAACTTACAGTCGACATGATAAACTTGTATCAGGAAAGCAGTGCCAATCATCACATTTATTTCTCGACTGTAAAACGAAGTGGTATATTAAACTTCTTTTAATATAAATTTTAATAAAAGTTTTGAATACAATAAGAAATTCGTTTTCTTTCTGGAATGTCTCTGGCACTCACATTCCTATACTAAAGTTTGATTGGCCCTCGGGTAACTAAAGGTTGGACCACACTGGCTCACATATCATTATGGCTACACATAAAAATAAAAGCTAAATTCACTTAAAACAATTAAAATAGAGACAAAAGCCAAAATTTACTGTATCTCAAGAAGCCATAAAATATTTATTTATATATAATTATTCATAAATGAAAAAAGGAGTTACATCTTAAAAATTATAATTAAATATTAGACAAAAACAAAAAAACAGATGTGACATTTCATGAAACCTTTTCCTGCTGGGTAAAAACAGGTATGACAGGTTCTTTTACTTCAATCGCTTTGGTGGGTAAAGTTTTCCCATCAAGGATTGTAGGTCATGACCGATATCATACTGATATATTTTAAAACTTTTTCAAATAGAAAATGTCATATAACACTAAATCAATTCCAAAACATAAATACGTACGATATCGCCATAAAAAACACCGTCAAACCTGATTATGAATTCGAACTTCAAGGATATTTTTCCCACGGTAAGGCAAAAATTTTTCTTTGCGATAAAAAGTCTTGTTTCATACGATAATAGAGTTGATTATATCCTTGAATGGTTAGGGACATGCTTTTTTATCTGTTGTCAAGCTATAAACATCTCTCATACCCTGCAGATGAAAGGGTTTTTCTTTTTGACTTAACCTCTGGAGAAAATCTTTTCTAACATAGTGCAATTTAAAGGTTTCTCTTCTTTATGAGTAAGCAGATGCGTTTTTAAAGCACTGGAAAGAAAATCTTTTCTCTCACACAGTGAGGACAAAAGATTTCTCTTCTGTGCGGGTACGAACATCGTTTTAAACGATTGAGCTTAGAAAACCTTTTCTCACAAAGTGGACACCAAGTCCTTCATCCATTGATAAGGAGATGCATTTCAAATTCCACCGAAAGGAGTCTTTTCTCGCACACAGTGCATACGAAAGGTTTCTCTCCCGTGTGAAGAGATATTTTTAAATTACCATGTTCAGAAAAATCTTTTCTCACATATAGAGCCGGCGAAAGGTTTCTCTCCTGTGGGTGCGCGGAGATGTCTTTTTAAACTACCCTGCTCAGAAAATCTTATCTCACAGTGCAGGCGAAAGGTTTCTCTCTTGTGTGGATGTGGAGATATCGTCCTAAATGACCCTGTTGAGAAAATCACTCCTCACATACAGTGAAGGCGAAAGGTTTTTCTCCCGTGTGGGTGCAGAGATGGCTTTGTAAACTACGCTGCTCAGAAAATCTCTTATCACATACAGTGCAACCGAAAGGTTTCTCTCCTGTGTGGGTGCGAAGATGAATTTTTAAACGCTCTGGTCGAGAAAATCTTTTCTCACATAAAGTGCAGGCGAAAGGTTTCTCTCCTGTGTGGGTACGGAGATGTCTTTGTAAACTACACTGCTCAGAAAATCTTTTCTCACATACAGTGCAGCCGAATGGTTTCTCTCCCGTGTGGGTGTGGAGATGGGTTTTTAAAATACACTGTTCAGAAAACTTTCTCCCACATACAGTGCAGTCGAAAGGTTTCTCTCCCGTGTGGGTGCGGAGATGTCTTTTTAAATGACTCTGTACAGAAAATCTTTTCTCACACTCAGTGCAGGCGAAAGGTTTCTCTCCCGTGTGGGTGCGGAGATGTCTTTTTAAATGACTCTGTACAGAAAATCTTTTCTCACACTCAGTGCAGGCGAAAGGTTTCTCTCCTGTGTGGGTACGGAGATGTCTTTTAAAAGTAGTCTGCAGAGAAAACTTTTTACCACATACAGTGCAGGTGAAAGGTTTCTCCCCCGTGTGAGTACGGAGATGTCTTTTCAAAAGGCGCTGTACAGAAAATTTTTTCCCACATACAGTGCAGTCGAAAGGTTTTTCTCCTGTATGGGTAAGGAGATGTGTTTTTAAGTAAAACCGTTCAGAAAATCGTTTCTCACATACAGGGCAGGCGAAAGGTTTCTCTCCAGTGTGGGTACGGAGATGTTTTTTAAAATCAGCTTGTACAGAAAACACGCTACCACATATAGTGCAGGCGAAAGGTTTCTCTCCTGTGTGGACGTGGAGATGCCTTTTCAAAAGACGCTGAACAGAAAATCTTTTCCCACAAACAGAGCAGTCGAAAGGTTTCTCCCCCGTATGGGTGCGGAGATGTGATTTTAAATAACGCTGTTGAGAAAATTTTTTCTCACATACTGTGCAGGCGAAAGGTTTCTCACCTCTGTGTGTAAGGAGATGTCTTTTAAAATCACTCTGTAGAGAAAACATTTTACTACATGCAGTGCATTGGAAAGGCTTCTCTCCTGTGTGGGTGTGGAAATGCATTTTTAAACTAGCCCGAAAAGAAAAACTTTTATCACATATAGAGCAGGCGAAAGGTTTCTCTCCCGTATGGGTGCGGAGATGTGCTTTTAAATAAAACTGTTCAGAAAATCTTTTCTGACATACAGTACAGGCGAAATGTTTCTCTCCTGTGTGGATGAGGAGATGTCTTTCCAAATGACTCTTTGTAGTACATTTTATCTCACATACAGTGCAGGTGAAAGTTCTCTCTCCTGTGTGGGTGCGGAGATGCCTTTCTAAATAATCCGGACAAGAAAATCGTTTCTCACATACAGTGCAGACGTGAGGTTTCTCTTTTGTGTGAGTGCGAAGATGTCTTTTTAAATGATCTTGTCGAGAAAACGTTCTCTCACATACAGTGCAGGTGAAAGGTTTCTCTCCCGTGTGGGTGCGGAGATGTCTTTCTAAATGACCTTGTTGAGAAAATATTTTCTCACAAACCGTGCAAGCGAAAGTTTTCTCTCCTGTATGAGTATGGAGATGTGTTTTTAAATGGCACTGTTCAGAAAATATTTTCTCACATACAGGGCAGGTGAAAGAGTTTTCTATATCTCTACAGAGAGGACTATCAATAATAGGGTACGAATGATGCATGTTTCAGACGGCCAATTTTAAAAATGTTCCTTCACGTAATTTACATATAAAAATTTCTTTAGTCAGAGAGAGAATATGTACTGGTACTTTTTACATTTAGACTAAATCCCCACTTGGGTTGCATTCATGTTCGGCTTCAGGAGGGTTCTGCTGGAACACTATTTCGCATGTCACAATCTGCACCAGGCACCTACAAAGAGAGGAGAAAGGAATTTGCTTGAGATATATTAAACACTACCATAATGCTTTTTTCGTATTTTACAAGAGAAATCAAATGCAATATATGAAAGATTGTTCGTGCTAGGAAATGAGATATCCTATAAAGGAAGATGGTATAAATTACGCTCTGGAATAAAATTACTGAGCATTTTAAATTTATTGTAAACATGGCCGAGGTTCCTTAGCTACTTCTATCAGGTAGATCATAAGGCCGGGCGGAGATTTGATACGTTTCGGTTTGAAGGGATTTGCACGTAACTGCTGCTATCGGCCCGATCAATAATTGATAAGCAATATTAATATTTTCCCCTTCTTATACTCATTTTAATTATCCGCAATGCAAAGTAATTTCATCATTAATTATTCAGATAAATGCTCCGAGAAATTCAAGCGATTAACATCTCATGAAGAACCTCGGTTATCATGAGATTAAAAAGTTTATAAATCAAATAAAATACATAAAATTATTACAGGAAGAAACAAAGAATATGTGGCTTATTGATTTGTTTACGCATATTTGTTCGCATTGTAGTTTGTTGACTAGATATTTTTCCCCACAATCTCCACATTTTAATCTGGTATGTCGTGTATATAATACATTAGAACTGACAACAGTATAAATTCTTCAAATTCCCCCCCGTTCATCTACTGTGGAATAGTATTTTTATGTGATTCTTCAAGAAATGCGAATCAAACATTTCAAAACAGTTATCTGTGGATCTCTTGTAGTCTATGAGATATCTGAGGAATACATGGCTGATAAGGTCTTTTTCAGACCGACACCTTTTAACTATTTTATTACGAAATTATACACGCGTAAAAAATTCTAAGCAAAATAAATCTACATGGTTAAGATGCGATGCTCCTCATAAATTACTTGTGATAACAATTTTAAATTTTCATACTCAGATATATTAATTCAGAACTGCTTAAAGATGCCTCTGTTATCTCTCCCGCAATTTATTTTTGTATGTTTTTAAAACTCTGCAGGTTGTAAATAAAATATGCCGAACAGATGTGGGATGTAACTTTAATCTCAAACAGTCACATACTGATTTGACACAGCTCGGTATTATAGTAAAGAAACAATTTGACAGCCGTAAAAGAAAAAAAAATTACATAAATACACTTCAGTAGAAACTTAATTACAGTACATATATCTATAATTAAAATTTTTGCTGAAGTACGATACTCATACCTATGCGTGAAGTGTGGAAATAAAAATTTCACCACGGTAACCTCCGACTTAAGGCTGCTGTGTACTAATCCAATTGGATTCGCTCACCTCAATGTTAACCTATTGAGAAAGTCGAGAATGAATTTCAGCGTCCCGCCAAATAGGCACACGCCAATTTCTGATGTCCGGTCGTCGCGATGTGGCTGCTCTACTTCAGACCTTCATGTTCGAACACCCAACACAACTATCTTCTGGCCAAAGTAACAGAGATTAACTCTTTCCACCTCCGGCCCCCTCCAGTTTCGGGTATCTTCCAATGAATCACTGAAGACAAGTCGCTACGTAGCAATACCTGAATACGCAGTCGAGGGTAAATTTTCCAGGTTCGGTGACATTTTTCATTCCTGTAGGGCCCAGGGATGTCGAATATACAGTACAGATCTGCAATCCACTCAAGGCACCCCAAGCCCCCTAACAGAGATTAATATCACTAAGTCCACTTAATCAAATGCACTCTACCGTTCGCCCCTCACACGCCATACAAACCAGACATCCAAAAACTCCGGTCCGCGACTAATTATTAAACTTTAATCTCTCTGTATTGCAAATCCATTATATTATCACTCACTAAATGGCAACGCCGACCACAACCACCATACTTACAATTAGGCATCAAAACACAGGAGTCCTTTAAATAAGGGTGGGGTATTATAATTAATGTTCCAATTTAAGTTACTCTTGAAATTGTCATAAGCATTACTTGTAAAATAAGTAATTATAGATGTTAACCTACGAAGAAAATGTGTCAACCATTTACAGCTACATAAATGCTGATAATCCAATAAAAATGGTATTATCAAACAGCCTGAATTTTTCTGCTCCTTGCAACAGGATTCATTTTTCAATTTCTACTATTAGTTCATACTCTCCCTATATATATTTATATATCTAGTTCTAATTTTCAATCGTTAATAAAATACTTTTTATTCATCTACTCAAGTTCAAATAAATTTTTTTAAACTTGTAGTGGATGACACTTGATGTTAATACAGTTTTTTCAAATATTAATTCATTAATTAAATTTAATTAATTTTAGTTTTATATGGGAGAAAAAAATTTCTCTTATATAAGATATTAAGATGTTGACCTAAGTAGGAATTGACTTTAATTTTTTTTTTTCATATTACTTGTTAAATTTCGTCCACCATAGGAATTGATTAGCGTTTAAAACACACTATCCCCCCCCGATTAATTTAAATTTTAAAATATTGTTTGCACTTTTTAAACAAAAACTGTCCAAGATGTAAAATGTCTTTCTCTATTACGGAGTACAATTTTAAAAAAAAATCTTTAAATCCCTGTCAGCAATCTCTGCACAAATTTTCTCCCTAGGTTAACATTGAGGTGAGCGATTCCAATAGGGTTAGTACACAGCAGCCTTAAGGAAACCGTTCTCGCTCGTTATGCGGGAGGGTGTTTGTCAGACTCGCGCCTGATTTATTCTTAATTGTGAAAAATGTCACCAAGTATGATTGACAGGACCATTAACAGCTCAAAGAAATTCGCTAAAGAAGACTATCCCGATACTAAGTGAAATGGACAGTTCGTTTAGAATGGTTAGGAAAAGACCATTAGCGCAGGAACGGAGGCAACGTATGAATGGGAGAACCTAGCTGGCATCGCGGCATGGACAGGTGAATGCTTAACCACAGAGAAGGGGGCTGCCGACAAATGACCGCAAAGGAGACGGCGGTAAGATGAGAGTGACTGCACGTGACGCGATGGAACTTACGAGAACTTTCCAAGGAAGGTTATGAAAGAACAATATAGACTGAGACCGGATTATGTATTAAGGATGAGGACTGACAGAGCGCGGTGAATCGAGGGACGGAGGTCTCAAACTTGGACTGTGTTATGTGCCCGCTCTTTCTAATCTATGTGACGATGGTTCAACGGAACAAACACATGTATATTATTATTTCAAATATGTTCATATTATACAAGATGTAAATACGAGCCATTTCTCCATGACTAACTGTACGAGACACTTATACATCGGGTCACGACGAACCGGTTTACAATGTTTGTTTATGAACGGGCTTTTTTTTCGTACTGAAATGCTGTCTTTACCGCTTCGTAATAAATATTAATGAATTCATAACAATTGTTTTAACGCTTCATTTGTACATTTCAAAGATCTTTTCCTATTGTAAATCTTTATTTATCCGGATAAAAAAAAGATTTTAAGTGAGAGTGCTGAGTGAGTGCTCCTAATTAAAGTGTATCATAATTAAAGAATTTTTTTTATATTTATATATTAAAAAAATATTGGTATTTTCTAATTTTCTCCCATTTTTATCATTTAAAAAAAAATTATTATCTTTCGGGGGGAAGGGGTGTAAATTTATATAAGGCTTTTAATTAAAGTTTAATTTTTCTAAAAGGTATGTTTTTGCATTTTTGTATTTCTCCAAAGCTTCGCGAACAATTTTTTGTATAACCAGATTCCAGCAAGTCTTTCTCATTTGTCATTAATTTTTTAAAATTTTCTGTAGTTTGCAGGATGGTTATTAAAGGTTATGATAGCTTCTAAATTAACAGTTCATTCTTATGAATGCTCCTCATGCATTTCCATGGATAAAATTTCTTTATTTTTATTGTATTAATAGTAGATGTTGGGGCAAAGAGCCCTCAACAAAGCCTATGACAAAAGAGAAATGCTAGCGATTTATGCCATTCTTTGAGATTGAGTCATCAGTACTGTAAACATTTTTTAAATTTTGATTTGCAAACATCCGCTTAGCGAGCTTTATAAGCACAAATGGGACTACTACACAATAAAGGTACTACAAATACATGATCAATTTCTATATACTGCCTAGCAAACGAGTTATTTTTACTTTCAAAATAAATTGGAAGGCAAAATTCTTTTATAAAAATATGCATTGTGAGAAGCACAGCATACAGGAAAACCATTTTGTTACAGTGTAAGGCAGTCTCATAACATTTTTCATTTTGTGTATCAAGTCAAAAGATTTCAAGATACCTACATAGACAGGAATAATTTTTGTCAGAACTCTACACAATGCAGTCGAACCCCGATATAACGAACTTCAAGGGACCATTGCTTCATCCGGTGGTTCGCTATATCCGAACCGTTAAGAAAAATGCTAGAGTTCACGAAATGTATAACTCATTAGTTGCAATGTGTATTCAATAATGACGTATTAAAAATGATCATTAATGAAGTAAATCGACTAAAATCGATTACATTAAACTGACACAATACTAATTAAATTACGTACAATAGGAAAATGGTGGGACCAAAATTTTCGTTTGTTATATACCGGGTTCGACTGTACAGTTTAGTGCTACAGGAAATCAGATGAAGATAAAGCTATACCTATTATAACACTTCTTGGTTAGAGAAAATTGCACCTTTCTCTTCATAATCAACGAGATATGGAAGCAATTGTCGAATAACATCATTTTTCATGATAGAGTATGAAATATTTTATTCTTCATTCATAAATGCATGTACTGAGAAAACTGCAAAAGTGTAATACCATATTTAACAAAACAGTGATAAAAGAAACATATAGAGTATACAAAATAGTAATACTCACACAAATTAAATTTTTTAAGGATAAGTAATTTAAAAATAAAATCTACAGTCCTATAAAATTCTCTACATGATAGAATTTAAACTATTTAGTTCATATAGAAACATGTTATGGTCTGTATAAATTACTTTCCATAACCTTTTTTTCTTTTCTCTCCTCCTTTCCAAATTAAGGAAATTTATCACACATTATGTACAATAATAAAATGAAATCTTTAGGAGTAATACACTTGACAGGAATAAGAAAAAGTAATTTTTCTCTATTTTGTACACATGCGCTCAGGTGAGGACACTGGCAAAACATTCAAATGTAACAAAAAGAAAAAGATATTACATAACAAACTAGTTATTATTACTTTCAAAATAAATTGTGCTGCAAAATTCTTTTATATAAATCTCATTGGAGTATAAAATATTTACATACTGGTACAAGGCAAATAATAATGGAGGGATAGTGTTAGCCTAGTGGTAACATGTTGGCTTTCGGTATTGAGGATACTGGAATCATTGGGGTATAAAATATTTACAACTGGTACAAGGCAGATAAAAATAATGGAGTGATAGGAGTAGGCAAGTGGTAATGTGATTTTTTTCGGTACTGAGGATGCTTGGATCATTGGGGTATAATATATTTACAAACTGGTACAAGGATGATAACAATAATGGAGAGACAGGGGTAGCCTAGTGGTAATGTGTTGGCTTTCGGTACTGAGGATGCTTGGATCATTGGGATGTAAAATATTTACAGACTGGTACAAGGCAGATAACAATAATGGAGGGAGATGGGTAGCCCAGTGGTAATGTGTTCGCTTTTGGTACTGAGGGTGCTTGCATCGAATCCCAACAAGCATCATTAAATACCTTTGTGTCAGGCCGGATTTGGGAATGTTAAACCCAAAGACCGGAAAGTCCCTCTTTGAGGTCAGTGGGTTGGGACGAATTACCATCCCCAGATGTCACCTCTGGGGATGCTTGGTCAAAATTGAGGTGGCACCTGGCTAAGTCAGATCTGACAATTTTAGTGCCATTATAAACCAGAGCTAAACGCCTCAGCCTACATGGACCTGGTCTGGAAGACACCCTGGCCAGGGGGCATAAGCAATAACAAGAACTATAATGGATTGTTGAACCTATACCAGGATGCGAAAAAATAATAAAACTCAAGATATCTGAGGTATAGGGTTTGGATTAGGAGTATTTGGAAGTTTTAAAACATAACTACCCATTTCTTGAGGCGGAGAGTTACAATCCATAAGATTTAAGACTGGATTAGAGAGTACAAGAGGCTGATTATTATCTACCTTCACTGGAAGTGAATTCATGAAAAGTTCTGCACAGGCCAAATAAATACCGGGTGACAGAGGAGGATGTGGGTCTTACTCATTTATAACTTTGCTGGCACATTTATCAAAACACTGCTTCATGCATTTCATCAGAGAATTTAAAGGAATTTTATTCAAATTTCATTAACTTTACCTAGAAACTTCATGTTTCGTTTAAAAAATTTTGATAAAATCCAGAGCCACTTTAAGGTTTCTCAACAAAATTAAAAGTAGATCAGGAAATATCTAAGTGGTAACATGAGGTGCAAGAAAGTGGCACACAACACCATGAATATGCTACCATAAATTTAGCATAAGTTGTGAACACAACTGCATAGATACCTAAGAATACAAATATCACATTCTGACCATTAATTACAATGCACACAAAATGTTAGATTTTCAAAGAACTAGACATAATTTGGAGTTATCTGAATTCCTGACGAACAATTATTATTTTTTGCTTTGGTTTTTATATCTTGGAACCCTTCTGTCATCTATATTCCTACAGAATTAAAACAATGAATAGTTCTCGCAGATAAGTGAGAAACAAGAGAAGATTTACAAAATTCCCAAAAATCTAAAAATAAAAATTACTAAAAACCTAAAATAATTGGGTTATTACCCTGAACCCGCATTTTCACTGCTATGCATGTAAATCATCTTACAAGCCTGTAACGTATAGCTTTTGTAGAGAAGAAACTGAAGAATCAAAGAGAAAAAAATTGACAAAATTGGAACTTTGGAGCGAAATCTCACTACAACAGTAGGAATATTGTATTTCAGACATATTTTTTAACAACAGACTTAGTGAATCAGAAATCATTGTATAAAGAGTACAAAGAAATGTGGAGGCTAGGTTATAAGCTATTTTTCAGGCTAAAAAGTTGTTGCTTATTCTTGTAGCAAATGTAGAGCAATTAAACCCAGAAGCTGAAACAGAAGATCTACCACAGAAATTGTCCTGTAAAAAGAAGTCTACAAATTTCGAAAGTTTCTGAAAAACCCCTTTAAATAGTTGATGGTTTAATAGAGCTAAATACCTACTGAAACTTGAGTTACCAAATGATGATTTTTGAGATAATATGCAATGTGAAAGTACAAAACACCAACAATTTTTCTGCCTTGAGAAGATTTAGATGTCTAAATCAAGACAACTGTTTTGGCTACTATTTAGTGTTCTCTTTGTAAAATTTTAAAAAGGTCTGTGAAACCAAACTCACCACAGAATTAAAATATCAGTAATTATATGACAGCCTTAGGAACACTATGCATTAAAAGGACAGAAAATACATAAAGAATTAATTATCAAAGGCGGGGTTGCCTTTAACCTGATTGGACTTATTGGGCCCAGTGCTAGTATAGAGCCCCACATGAAGAAAAATTTAAAATATGTCTGAAAGGATGTACTGTGATCATTTAGGAACCTTCTAGAATAACTGATAAAATATAGCCAAACTGGTATCAAACAAGTTTTAGTCAGAGCCACAGAGCTAGCGACTTATTTGTAAGTCACTCCAGAATTTTGGTAAACACATTAACGAAAATGAAAAAGGATATTTAATTATGTGGATGTGGATGAACCAACAAGTAACTGGAAAGAAATGTTTGGGGTGAATTGTTATTAACAAATACCATACAAAGCTACACAATTATATTCCACATTATTCGGAAAAAAAACCCCCATCAAATATAGGTTTCAGTACTAGAAATTGCTTTAATAAATGTAAAAATGATTCAGAATAATGACCATATGAAATCTATAAAAGACATAGATGCTACTAACAGCTATATGCTGGTCAAGAAATGGAAATATCAAAATCTATTGTTTCGGAAACCGTGTAAAAATTCTACAATTGCTACAAATGACAGCTAGAGGCTATTCAAATGCATTTGTATCTTTAAGGATATTTTTAACAATTCATGCAACTGCAGCATTCAAAAAAAGCTTTTTCTAGATAGAAATTAATTAAAACATATCTGAGGTCAACAATATCACAAGTGAGGCATAACAGCCTTGCAATACTGTCTATAATGCATACAGAAACAAGTTAAATTAAAATTTCTTCAATGTATAAATGATCTTGCTGATAAAAAAATTGCAAAATTTGACCGAAAAAAATTTTGTGCTACGAATAAATTATATGTAGTGTGGCTACTTTTTTTCTTTCCTTATAAATGTACATAAAAATAGAAATATGACCACCTTCCTAATTTTTTTCTTTTTTCCTTCACAGATGAAATGATTCACATTAAATGTTTATCATTTAATGAATATTAGAATTTTGGAGGATACCTCTGAAATTTCTGCAATTTGGGCCCGAAATGACAAAGGCTGGTCCTGATCAAAGGCATGAATGACAAGAATTTGGACATTAAATATTCCAGTGCAAAGTAATCTGAAGTTACCTTCTCTTTAACCTTCATATATTATAAGTTAACATAGAAATTTCCAGATTTTTAAATATTAAAAAGTAGAATTTCCATAAAATCTTAACATTTGTAATTATCCGATTTCTAAAATTATGTTTAAAACAAAATAATATATGCATCCTAAAACCCATACATAACCTAAAAACACAAAGATCAATTCAACTAACACTGAACTTAAGGACAGAAACTATATATATTAAGAAATGTACCCAACACATCAATAGAAAGCAGTTATAATTTTTGCCACTACAAAATAATCTTTTGAATTTAACAAATATGCAGATAAGAGAGCAGACTAGTTAAAATCTAGTTCTAAACTGACCCAAGTAAAATTTTTACAATAAAAAATCATACCAAGGCTGTCATAAATATTAGTAAATGCAGATTTTATAAATCTTGAAATGTTTCTAATGAAGAAATCTTTGAATAAATGGTGCAGAGAATATTAAATGTTTATATATTATACTAGCTGAAAACCCGCACGTCGCTACGGAGTACATTCAAATTAAATACAACGGTCAATGTATGCAATTAATGCCAAAATATATATATATATATATATATATATATATATTTCTAAAAAAATCATAAGGCATATTTATTTATTTTTTGGATAATATCCAATCGTCTGCTGCATTAGAAAGAATTGTTTTTTTTTTTATCTATTTAGTTGTTATGCACATGACGATAAATTTATTTAAAGTACCAGAAAAAGAAATCACATGATCAGCATTTAATAAATTAAATTCTAAAAGTTAATCTTTAAAAATTCACCAAAATTCAGAAAATTGAGGTAAAGATTCAAAAATGATTTCATTTTATAGGAATTTTTATGATCTTTCTGGTGATATAAATTTTATAACTCGCAAATTATTATTTTAAATGCAAACTTTAAAAAAGTTACAAAAACAGCTTAAAAATTTAATTTAAAAATATCTAAGAATTTTTCAAAAATCTTTCTTAGTGCACCCCTACACCATAAGAAGAATTGCCATGCAAAATTTCAGCCCTTTAGGTCCAGGAGTTTGGTCTGTGCGTTGTGAGTTAGTGAGTCAGTCAGTTACGGAACTGTTTTATATATATAGATAATACATTAATAACTGTGTACAGCTTTGAAATGTTAAATAATTTATTTTTCCTTTAATAGGAATTACAATTTTAAATATCAAGTATTTCTTTTAATTACCCTCTTTGAAATACATAGATTTAAAACTTTAAACAAGCATATTATAATGAATGTTGTAACTAAAATGATGAATATTTAGGAGTATTACATTTAATTGTGTTGCGTTATTTTTGTTGCAATTGAAGATGCTCATGAATGTTATTAATTAAATCTAGTCATCCAAAATTTTAACACTGAATACAGAAAGAAACATAAAAAAAAAAATTAAATAAAAAAATTTCAAATGCAATCATAAATAAAAAGTTCTCTAATGGAATAATGATAAAAGAAAGCAATGCCTAAACTGCAGATTACTGCTCATGTTGCCCAGCTGTAAAAATTCACCAAATTTGGTGCCAGTTCATCTTTTATACGGAAAATTTAATTAGTTTTATCTATAAGTTATGCATGAAATTAGCAGCATATATCAATTTCATTAGAAATTAAAAAAAATTAAAGCACATAAATGATGGTTTGTTAACTTTTTGATAAACTTTAGATGCTTTAAAAATTTTAATATATTAAGCATGGAACTAAATTTAAAAAATATCAAACACATGAATGTTGAGAAAGTGCTGAATTTTTTTATGGCCTCGAATTAGTTGATTATATAAGTGGTTTCTTTGTTTATGTTCTGTTATAATAGAGTTGTAATCTTTATAAATTTTTCTATGACTTAGTTTAACGGCTTAATACACTGTAAACCTGATCCAGCTAAGCTTTGCTCTAACATCACGAAAGGTGAGTGATTATATCTTGGAAATGTCACAATTTCAACTAACTGAATTTGAATGATGATGATTAAGGTGTTTCTAGCCAATGAAATTTGAATTTACCTTCAGATAATGAATTATACATTCAATGAATGAAAAATATTTTGAATTCTCTTCATAACATTTTTATTTTCCTCCTTTTCAAGGAATACAATGTGGAAAATGAGAGCTTCTCTTATTCATATCTAGATAATAGGTCTTACTCCAGACCTGAGTGCATCAGGGAAATCACTTCACCATGGATAGTGTTTTTGATTTCTAATTCTTCAAATAAAGATTCACAAATTTTTTAAAAAATAAATTTGTACTAAAATATTTAAATTTTGTTTTTAGTTTTATAAATTGATTTTTATACTTTGAAAATATTAAAATTTTTATTTTTGACCTAAAAATTTACCTGTAATAAAATACTATGTTCATATTTTTTTTTTCCATTCTTCTATACACATTGGAATTATCTTGCCTCAAACTTCTAAATTTTATTTATTTATTTATTTTTAAAATTTTTGTATGGATCTATCACTTAGTATTATAATTTTTTAATAAAAATAACATTCTTGTATTTTGAATATATTGTTTCCCTAACATTTTTAACACACTATGCTACGATACATTTCTAAAAAATTTAAATTTTGACCTCCATTTTGAAAGTGTTGATACATTTTAGACACTTTGCAAATATTTAAGCTGTTTTGATTAATTATTCCAGATAAATGCTGTATTCAAACCCTTTTTTATTAAAATATTCTCTGTAGTTTAAATGCTTCATATTGTTAAATTTTCATACACAGTGTGGATTGTCAGGGTAAAAGCTTTAAAACGGTAAGAAATAATATTTTCCTAAATTTCTTATCAGAAGAACTTCACTTGGAGTTTGATAACTTTCTGCCGAATGGCACAGGATTAGGAACTTTACCTCCTTTATTTTATCTTTTACAGCAATTATTAACAGTTGAAAAACTTGTGTTTAGCTCATGAAAAGAAAAGTTGCTGAAGAGGTTTTGTATGCTTTGTGCAATGATATATTTATAAAAACGTACCTTTCCAACAGCTGGGTACCAGACAAAAATTGCCAAGCTTAAAAATTGGCAAAGTTATCCCCAAGACTAAATGTTTACAAGAAAAGAATATTTGACCCTGGTGGAATTTTATATTTTTTACATTCAATTTACACCAATAAATTGAAACATATATAAAAAATAATGAAATAAAAAAAGATACATTTACACAAAAGGCATGAAATTGTAAATTTTGTTTACAATTGCTGAAAAATAAATTTGTCTTAGCATGCAAACATCGTCACATAAATTCAATTAAAGAAGACTCTAAATGGTTCCTTGCAGTTCCACGTTGACGTTTATTCTGCCATTTCGCAAAACCCCACATCCACTATATTGTCTGGGTGTGGCATCCGGTTTTTGGGTCCACAAAATTATACGAGTGATTGACGGTAAAATGTTCAAATCCGGAATCTTTCAGTTTGCTAGTTTTGTATCCTTTCCAACAGTCGGAAAATATGGTACTACCATCAGCTATATTACCTCTATGGCAGCCATTAAAATAGTTGCTCTTTGATCTGGGACTAAATTTTATGTTCTCTTACATAACAAGGAAACATTCATTAGTTTCATGATATAACCCACTGAGGTTGAAGAATGCACCCAACATTGCTTTTTCTTTGGGTGAAAAGACTTTCGTCAATTTCAACTACTCTGTTGGCTCCTACGATTTTTTGTTTTTCCCATAACAACAAAGTGTTTGCACAAACTTCCCTCAAACAGTTGTTCCAGTCGACAGTCATATTGTGATTAATTTGAAGCTAAAGTTCACAAAATTTAACCAATGTTAACTCTTGACACCACAGGTAAATAAAGAATAAAGCAGTGAGAAAAGGGATACGGGATCCATCAAACTAGGTTTGTGTTTGCATTCCTTTCCTTTCTCTGCATGACCAGATAGCATAGCAGTCTTGGTGATGGATCCTCCAAAGAGGATGTTCAAATGATCATCCTCTTCGGATGATCATTTGAACATCGCCTTTCTTTATGAAGAATTTCATTGTTTTGGAAAAAATTGGATGCTTGCCTCTTCGTCTTTAGGTCATTGCCAAATTGTGTAGTCCATCTTTGCGTTTTAAAAAACGGTTATTTTTTCAAACTCTTTAAAGGTTGTTTCACTGACAGAAGTTTCAAGATATTACTGCCTGATGTCATATTCACTCGTCATATTTTGAATTGTAAAAACAAGATTTATTTATTTCAGCTTGAACATTTAGACTTGGTGATAACTGCGCCAACTTTTAAGCTTGGTGGTTGTCTAGTATCCAGCTATCGGAAAAGTACCTATACAGGTTGGGTAAAAATTGTAAATAAGTTCCCATTTGGAAAGAGATTTTAGCAATGAATCTTGAAATCGCGGAGCGCATATTTTACTAGAAGGCCAACATCGACTACAAAGTAATAATTTACCAATTAGCTGAAAACAACACCAGGGCTGAACATGCAGTTTTTAACATTTTAATAGTTTTACGTCTTGTACTAACATTTAGCTTCGCTCGCAAAAAAATAACGTAAAATGTAGAAATCATATACATCACTTTCAACTCCTTAACAAAACAGTTCTGTCATACAATACAGAAAAAAATGACATGTAAATTAAACTTATTTGAATACCTGTTTATTTTTCTAGCATCTAGATCAATATTATCTCAGTCCGTGTTACATTCTAAAAGCTGCGAAAGTTTTTCGGCAAGGAAACCACTTTTTCTTTTATTTACTACGATTACTTTAATTTCTTTGAATTACTAAGAGAATCATGAAGATAATTGAATACAATAAACATAAATTTCGATGGGCGACTACTTGAGTGAATCACTCATATAACTCGAATAGTTCGATTATAACAATTTCACTCCTGTTATTCTGAATCGATTACTTCACTCGAATGAACCGCTCTGAGGATTCGAGAAACAAGTTAAGGGCCGAATTCAATGTAACGTTTTAGCTCTTTAGCTAGTTGGTTAGTTAGCTCTTTAGCAAACCTCAATTTTGCTAACTGTTAGCACATCGGCATTCAAATGGCCCGTTAGCTCTCCGATCCGAGCACCACTCTCCGACGAGGGAATGTTCGGCAAACCTCGGAAGCTTTTAAACGAATGCTCTCAGTAAGCCAATCAGACAGCCCAAATTCATCGCCAGCGCGACATCAAATGTAAACAAACATGGAAACTTCGGAACTGATAAAATAAAAATAATAAAAACGAGTAATGCCTGGATACGCAACAAAAGAAAAATGAATCAAATGATTTTAAATTTGTGGATAGAATACTTACGAATATTTTTATAATTCTATGTTCAACTTTATTTGAAATATTTATAATTCACTATGTTAAATTACAGGAAGCTTTATTTTTCTTTTCTTTTAGCAAAATGCCACATTTTTTAAAATTAATTAGTAGAGAATACAAATGATGAAAAATATTTCTAATATGGAGGATATGAAGTAAAATATATTTAAAACAAAGTTTAGCTAAATGTTAAAATATCGTTGTATTCAGTAATCTAACCTTCCAAAAGCTATTTATTTTGACATAAAAAAGTTTCTGATAAAATGATACACTGAACTTTATGTGATGTCCTTGTTTCAATTAAATACATTTAATAAAATCTTTTAAAATAGTTAACACATTGATGTGTTTCCCATCTGAAATAAAGCACATTCAAATCTCTGAAGTTTGTACTAACAGCATGGCATTTAGAACTAACAGTATTGTATTTAAAATTTTCAAATATACACATTATATTATACAGACAAACTTTAAATTAAATAGTATTATTTAAGATGTACTCACCTGATTATTCTCAGTTAAGATTTAGAACTCATAACATTCAAATTATGCATCACAATTAATAGTAGCCAAAAAAATTACAAGTACAGACACTGCCTAAGTATAAATACAGCACTGCACAAGAATTCATTTAGCTCAATCTTTTAAATGTTGATACAATATCCTTTTAAGAAAATCGATAGATTTACACTCTTTTAAACATATCCATGTGTAAATGAAGAAAATGCTAAATCTAGTTTAATTGAAGTACAAGGGAATACAATTTATAGTACTTTTTTTTTTCGACTATCACTAATTTTGGTTCATTGCAAATATACAATTTTAAGATATTCATTTCATTCCTTACACTAGATGCAAATAAGCAATGTTTAAAAGATAAAGTATTTGAAGTACTGCATACTTAAGTTACTATCTTTTTTCAATTTGTGACGATAAAAATTAAAAATTTCAAGTTATCTTAAATGTTGTAGTCATGCAGAAAAAAACACAGTTTCACAAATATAACAGTCAAACAAAATTAAATATAATTAATTTCTGTATTAATCTTTTTCTTTATGAGGAATAGGGCAGTAAAATACTCAGCTGCATTGTAGTTTTGTAGTTTAATATTTTAATTTACAGAGTGACATATCTGTAAAGTACTATCAATTACAATGGAATACAATTGATAGTACTTTGTAAAGTACAGCTACAATGCAGCAGTAAAATACATCAGTACAGTAAAATACTCAGCTGCATTGTAGTTTGGTAGTTTAGTATTTTAATTTACAGAGTGACATATCTGCAAAGTACTATCAATTACAATGGAATACAATTGATAGTACTTTGTTTTTGTCGACTATCACTGAGTTTGACTCATACCTATTCAAAGATACAATTTTAAGGTATTCATTTCATTCATTACACTACGTGCAAATAAGCAATGTTTAAAAGATAAAGTAACGAAGTAATGCATAGTTAAGTTACTATATTTTATTCAATTTGTGGCGATAAAAATTCAAAATTTCAAGTTATCTTAAATTTTGCAGTTATGCAGAAAAAAAATACAATTTCACAAATATTTTAGAATTTTCTTAAGAAGCACACAGAGAACAGTCAAGAAGCAGTTGATTGAATCACATTATAAATATAACAGTCAAACAAAATTAAATGTAATTAATTTCTGCAGTAATCTTTTTTCTATGTGAGGAATTCAGTAATTTAATCCACAATTCAATTAGTACAATTAAGTATAATGGAATACAATTGATAGTATTTTTTTTTGGTCGACTATCATTAATTTTAGTTCATAGCTATGCAACAAATATATAATTTTAAGGTATTCATTTCATTCGTTATACTAGGTGCAAATAAGCAACATTTAAAAGATAAAGTAATGAAGTACTACATAGTTAAGTTACTATATTTTATTCAATTTGTGGCGATAAAAATTTAAAATTTCAAGTTACCTTAAATTTTGAAGTTATGCAGAAAAAAAATACAATTTCACAAATATTTTAGAATTTTCTGAAGAAACACACAGAGAACAGTCAACAAGCAGTTGATTGAATCACAGTATAAATATAACAGTTACAGAAACATGGTTTGTACCAAATTTCATAGTCCTGGCTGAAATTTCAAGACCCATAGCTAAGCCAAATTTGATTTTAGTTATAGTTTGATTAATTTTTAATAGAACATTATATTAGGCCAGGAATCAGCTTGTGCATTGTAAAATTTAACATTAGCTTTTGAAAAGGCATGACATTTTCTAACACTTAAATTTTGTTTACATATTAAAAAAGAAGAAAAAAAGTAAAGTCCTGGAAACTGTAATTAACCACATTTTGTAAAATTGAATCAAACAGAAATTAATGTTGTGCTCATGAAAATCATACTTAAAGACATATTATAGCTGTACTTTTTTTTAGATTGAAAAAAAAGTTTCTTCTAGGTAAGCATTCAATTACACACTGACAAAATTTAACACAATAAAACAATTATTGCACACATGGGAAAGCAGTTTCTTCACAGACATACTAGATAAAATTGTTCCTTTTATGTAAAAGAGTAATAAATGGGAAAAATCAATATCCACTATGGTTTTTATTAAAAAAGAGCAACAGCCAGGAAGAATAACCCATTTTATATACATCAAAATTTAATTTCCAGGGAACAGGTATTGGGCCTGAAGCTTGTAATTTGTCTGGGAAGAGGAATATAAATTTTTAAAATGCTTTCCAGCTTAGATACAAATATTTTGTAGTGTTATTACTAAGTTTCTGGTGATTGATACAATTCTCATTCTTTAGCACGAAGAATGATTAATTAAACGCATTTTCTAAAATTCTTCTGTGCTCTTCCACTACGGATATCTAAACTGAGAAGAGATCAAATGTTTGATAGTTAAAATCTATATTTCGTTTGTGTGTGCGAACTGTATATAACTCATCCATTTTACAGCACAAGCGAAAGCGGTTAAAGCTACAGAAACTCTCAAATCATTATACTAATCACTAATACCATAATGTCTACTGTAAATTTCCAAATCATTATACATAACGGTAAACATGAAATTTTTTTAAAGTGCTCGTAACAAAAGATTAATCTAATTAACAAAAGATAATTTGCTTATTTATAACGTATTTTACGTAACTGCTAAATAAATATAATTTGGAATATTCCAAAATACAAGAATGAGTTAATTACTAACTTCAAAACAGTAGAAACTAGTTGAAACCTTAATCAAAACAAAAACACCACCAGAGAAACCACCTAGCAAGCGTTAGCTAACAGGCGACCGGATATTTCGCTCTTTTTAGGCATTTGAATACGGAATCGGCTAAAGAGCTAACTAGCTAACTAGCTAAAGAGCTAAAACGTTACATTGAATTCGGGGGTAAATGTTGTCAGGAGTTGAGAAAATTGAAGATTAGAGGTTTAATGGGAGGTTCGATCGAATGGATGGTTAATTGTTCGATCGACGTAATTTGATTGGTCTGAGGGGTTGTCAGTAGTGTTTACTGGCATGTAATGAATTATCGCCAGAGAAAGAATTGAACAAAACGCGTCAAATCGTGGAAAGAATAGTAAAATCCAAGATGGCGGACGCGCTCCAGTTCTGGACTTCCCCCGAAGAAAGTGATTGGTTAGTAAAGACAGGAGCGTGCTTAGGGTTTTAGAGGACCTGGGCGAAACACATTTACTGGCAATCAAATTTCTCTACCTACTGAGTAATGGATCTTAAGACAACCACGACCCCCCCCCCCGAAAAAAAACTGCATCTACTACTGATTTTACTAATTATTACTTTTAATGCATTACGTTTCGAAACTAAAAAAAAAAAAACCTACATTCTAGCTACGTAAAAGAAAATTATACATGAAATTACAATTGGTCCACTAAAATATAAAATTAATCAATTTGTATAAATAATGAAACAATGGAAAAATTATTTTCACGATTTAGAAAATGTTGTTAAAAACAAATACTTACATGTATGGATTTGTTGGTTATAAAGCAGTATTTCTTGCTTTCTGGGCAGCAAAATTGTCCATTATAAGTGAAAAGTCCAAAGATGATGAGAGATCATTTTCATTAGAAATAAGTGCCAAAGAGGACAGGCGTACAATCCTTATTCAAAGCATACTGATTGTACCTGCTTCGTAATATTTTCATTTCTTCGAGAAGTGGGAAATAAATTCCATTATAACGATAGAGAGAACAAGTGTAAAAGCCATTTTTTGTTTACCTCACTCCTTCAGCATTCAGACCCCTTTCTTACCAAGAGGTTTGAAGCGCATTTACTTACTTGTCTTACACTCCCTGGAAGAAGGCCCGACTTAGCCTAATTTCGGGCCCGGGGCAAAAAATTCTTTGGGGGCCTCCCTCTGCTTCACTACTTCAGTAATGAAGAACCGAACTTTATGGAGGTATTTAAATGTTTCACCTCATTATAGATATATAACAAGAAAATTGACTAGAACCTAAAATAGCTATAAAGTTCCCCCCTCCCCCTCCGATGGTCAGACGAAATATCGTGCTGTCCATTTTATTGAATTTCTAACCATTCTATGTCCATCATTAAAAGGAATATAGCACATCTGAAGAGACAAAATTTGACAAAAATGCTATTTAAATCTATAATTAGAAAATGTAAAGACTTTTTTAGCAATTTGAATTAATTAACAAAAAATACCATAGACAAGTCCTATGCACTTAGAGAATAGGATAAAAAGCTTTTTTTCGATGCATGCCACATCGTCTTCATAACATAAGTGCATCTGGTTCTGCCTCTTGTTTGTCATAGTATTACAAATCATAGTATGTCATGTTTGTCATAGTATTACAAATAGTATTATGTCATGTTTGTCATAGTATTACAAATAGTATTATGTCAAGACCTAAATCTTCCAAAGCTTGTAGTATAATATCGGTTAAATTTTCTGCATTGTGACCAAAAATTTGTATAAATTTTATGAACCTTTCAACAGGTTCATGATCAGGACCAAGATACCGCAAAATTAAAGTTAACTGATCCATATGTGTATCATTTGGCATAGAATCGACTATAATTGAAAAATACTTGGCATATATCACTTCTTTAATTACGACATTCAAGACTTTTTCATCCATTAATTCAACAAATTCATTTACAATTGTAGATGATAAATAATTCACATTGCCAGTGCCTTGATTACCAGCTTTTTCGATAAGATTCGCAAGAAATGGGTCAAATTGGGTTATCAATTTGAGGCAACCCAAAAAGTTCCCATTATGAGATGAGCCGAACGTTTCGTTTTCTCCAAAAAAAGCCATACCTCTTGATGATAAAAATTTAACTGTTTCAACAACTCTTTGTAATACTGACCACCAGTAATGTACTTCACTTTGATATTGCTTGATTAGTGCAGAATCAATTCTTTCTTCAGTTTTAAGTCTCTGGGTAAACTTTAAAATGGATTCCCTGTGCATAAAATAATTTCCATGCTCTGTTGAGTGACAACATGCTTCCAATCATCGAAGTCAGATGTTGAAAGGCTAGTTGTTGTATTTCCAAATAATTTGCAAATCCAGCAAAATATTTTCTTTTCTGAGGCTGATAACACCAGCCATTCTCTTACCAATTTTTCTCCATTTTTTTTTAAATTTAAAGAAATTATTTTTAGTTAAAAGACGTTTGCATCCATTGAATATTTTCAGTGTTTTTTACCAGATCCATATTTTGTGGAGGTGGCTTTCTAAGAAAATGATCGATCATATCATCAGTGATAGTGTGCCATTTAGCCGGCTCATCTATCCGGACTTTTCGCTGAATGTCCCTTTAAGGCGGCAAAACATTTGAGGTAAAACATTCTTGTTCTAGGTGTGCTTTATCATCGACAGCCGGATCATCGATCGCTATTTCTTGCTTGATGTCACTTTCAGGTTGTTTATCTACAGTAGAACTGGAATATTCTTGTTTTTCCATGTGCTGTTTATTATCGGCAGCCGGATCATTGATCGGTACTTCTTGTTGGATGTTATTTTCGTACATCTCATCTGCGGAAGCACATTCCAGTTCTTCGTGGTCATGGGGATTTTTATCATCGACACCATGTAAATTGGGTAAAGCTGGTTGCGATTGTGATGCAGGAGAGATTTCCAAGTCTTCTGCCCGTGCAGGAAGGAATTTTAAGAGGCACCCTTTAGCCTTTTTAGCTTGCAGATCTCGAGCCTTTTTAAGTTTCCTTTTTTTTTGGGATCCCAGACATGTAAGACCGCTCCATTTATTTTATTGTAGCTTTAATACAGTATAAATAAGAAACTAGTCAAAATAAATTAATCCTAATAAATTATCCAATAATAATAATAATAATACTATGCGTACAACATGTCATACCACGCGCAAGAGAAATAAGAAACGAACAGCAAACAGTTAAGATACCGGTTGCAATCATCACTATGCGTTATCATTCGATATTTGGGGAGGCATCCAGGTAGATTTTTAGTCTTGCAAATGAAATTAATTAATCAAAAGAATATTTGACATTTGTGAGAATTTTGAGAAAATACAACTGATAATTGATCATTGTGATTTCTCAGTGTTGCGAAAATCCAACAGAATCCACTAAACACGACGTAACTGAATTTTTCGCAGTTGCGATTAAAATGACCTACTTAATAATCATATCGCTGCAGTTTGTGAACTTTTCACAAGTTTCCGAAATGAAGTTTTCCGATTGTTAACTTTGTCATCTAGCTGTAAAAAATGTCATCTAGCCGTGGATTTGCGATATATAGATTTTCTGTGTTCATACGATAGATTAATGAAGAAGCTAACATAAAACTGTCGGATTTTACACTGTACTGGTATTTTGTTTATAAAAGACTCCTTTTCCTTTATTATTTTTATTTTTTTTATTTTATCCATTATGAATAGAATATTTGAGTTTTTTTACCAGCCACTTCACTCCACATCATTACTTTTTTAAATTTGTTAAGATTTGCTTTAAATTGAATTGTGTTTGATTTTTTTGTTATAAATGATTCATGATAAGAAACGATAACATTTAACTTGTTTTTATTTTGTTTTACGTGATTTGATGTTTAAAGATAACAGTGTTAATTTTGATAAGAGTTTTCATGTTGGATGCTAAAGATAAGTTTAGTTTTTTTTAAGACGATGATGGTATTAAGGTTAAAAATTATTGTAACTACGAGTCATGTAATGTCTAAATAAATCTTGTTAAGTTTAAAATATAATTGTCAAGTCTTTTTTTTCTTTTTTTTTTTTTGGGGGGGGGGGGCTCTTGAATTTCAGTGTTTTTTCTCAGTTTCCCCCAGATTATTTCTATTTCAGTAGGTTTAATTTTTTTGTTGATGTTGTTTTTAGATCAATTTTTAGGTCATCTCCTTTTAAGGGAAGTAGTTTTCTTTAATTTTCTTTAATTTAATTTTAGTTTTTTGGAGTTATAATATAAAAAAGAAGACATAACAATACAATAATGTATTTGTTAAGGTATTTGTATGAATAAATAATCTATAACGTGAATAAGAAGAAATTTTTATTCATATTCCATGACGACAAAATAAAAGAAATACATAACATAGGTATATGTTAAAATAATAAAATAAAAACATAAAACAGTCCGGCATATTTTATAAAGTATTTTTTCTCTCTTTTTCATTTGTAAACACATCTATTATATCGTCATAGTTTAATGTTTTGGCAACATCTTTTTCAACTGATATTATAGACATGTTTGATAATCGCTCTTGTCCAATAGAACAACGGAGGTACAATTTTACAATTTTCAATTTGCTAAACGAACGTCCTCAGGAAGCTGTTGTTACAGGCATTGTTATGAAAATTGTTCACATTGCAGTCCGTTAGCGTAAGCGTAAAAGTATTGAAATATATTTAACCAATGACAAACCTCCAAATGATTAGCAACGAAATTGTTAAGGCCTACGATTGGTTAATTAAACTGCAAAAAGCACGAAGTTCTCTGTTGTGGTTCTTCATAGCACGAAGATTTTGTGCATTTTCGGGTTGTATGTATTTATATTGTGTTTGTGTGCTTCATCGATTCCTTGTATAGGTATTTATTTGGATATATCGTATGTACAAGTCGTCTCCTCGCTCCTCATGGTAAGCCCTTTCCATTTATTTCTATTTCCTAAGAATGCTGTAAAACATTTTTTCTCCTTGATTCCTGCCAAGAACTTTCATACTAACAATGAACTGAACATTTTTGAGCTTTCAATGAGAGATAATTTTTGTAAAACCTTATTTTTAATTCCAAATATTAGCCGCATCGCCATTACGGTTGCAAAAATGTCATTTTCATAATTATTGAATTATTGAGTATCATCTATACATTTTTGTGATTATTCATTTAGGTATCATATTATTTTGCTCATATTTTAAAGTATTATGTATTGCCATTTTCAGTTATATTTTCATTTTTATGTTTATTTTGCAATTTGAATACACTATATTGTATTTGTTTACATCTGATATGGCATCACCTGAAAATACGTCTGACACATCCGAACTGGCACGCGTCGCGGTTAAACATTCTCCTTTCTGGAAGAAAGACACCGAAACCTGGTTAATTCAGCTTGAGGCTCAATTTAAGTTAGGCGCAATCACTCACGATGAAACCAAATTCTATACTACTGTTTCGGAAATTGAGACGAGTATCCTGCAATCGGTCCGAGATCTTATCCTACATCCCCGACTGACAACAAATAAGACGCATTAAAGCAGAGGCTAATTTTGCTTTTTACCGAATTTCGCTAATTTCGCTTTTAATCTGAAGCCGCTCGTCTTAGGGGTCATACGACTGTTAAAAGTCGAAAAAGGATAAAAATTGTGTCACTTTCGACATTCTATATCTTGAAAAGTATAAGATTTTAAATGATAATTTTTTTGTGTGTTAATAGAACAATGTTTGATTTATGAGTATGTACCTGCTTCTTGTTTGATAGTTAAAAATAATTTGTGTTAGATAATCATAAATAATAAGCAGTTTGCTTTGGACAAAAGTGATATCAAAGCTAACGCACATAAATACCGCAAACAAAATTGAGTTTAAGACAGCATTTCTGCTTTTAACACATACTGCAGGAACTACAGTTTAATTTGAACCTAAATATGTATATATTTAAGGTATATTTCTATTTTTACTATGAAACTGAAAATAGTGCATTTTTTTTCTTAATAATTTAAGTTTTATCTATGCATGAAAGATGCATTCTCTAGAGATCTGTAAACAAATTTAGGTTCAGTTTCAAACGAATGATAATATGTACCATCTGTGAGAATTTCATGCAAAAATATGAAATAGTTTTAGAGATAACAAGTGCGTTATGTGAAAAAAACACATTTTGAGATAAACCCTTTTGAAGTACTGCCCTTTAAATCTGTTTACAGTAAACATCTGACACGTTTTTATGCACACGTAATTTATAACACGTAAAGGTATAAATTACGTGTGCATAATTATAACACGTAAAAATTTATAACACGTAATAATTTATAACACGTAAAGTAGTCGATAATTATGAGAATTTTTTCTAGCAGATTGTCTTAAAATACTCATAAAAGGTTAATCTTTCACATATTTTTTCAAAAAATCGATTTTTTTTGATGGGTTAACAGTCGTATGACTCTTTAACCATTTGCTGTAAGACACTCAGATAGGTGATATGCGACTCTCCCAATTACTCGCTAAGATGTTGGACTTCCAACTTCGGTGACACGGCACTGAAAACTCTTTGGCTTAATCCAGGGGTTCTCAACTTTTTTCAACCCACGTACCCTTTTTTGTGTATCATTAACTATGCGTACCCCCGACAAAAACACTTTAGTTTTATTAAAATGTGTTATATTAGTTCAAGTTTGACTGCTAAACTGTTAAAGTTTAATTACGAATTGGTAATTTAAATTAAAAGAAGAAATTTTATTTTAATGGACATTTTATTGCAAAGTTTTAATTAATCAAATATAAAATTTAAAAAATCTCAGAAAATAATTAGTGGGAACGCTGGGCTTGTTTTTGTTTACAAAGTTCATCAATGTTTGGCTGAAGCTTGGTCAAATACAGCCGTAAATCATCCTCAACATTACTTGAAGAACAAACATGTGTCTATGCTTGTTCTTCAACTAAGTTAAACTTGAAAACCCTTTATCGCACAAGTAGGTTATCGTAAACCCCAGAAGGTACTTCACAGCAATGTCTGCTAGTTCTTTGTGTTCATTTTCAATACCAGTCAAGAAGTTAATTAATAAAGTATTGCAATACTTTTGTTTCAATGTAGGATCACACGATATTTCGATTAGCTGTTCCCTTTGCGAACAAGTCAAGTTGCTAAGATTTTCAGTAGCATCAAAAGAGAATGGATCACGAATACAGTCCATTATCTTGTCTGGTGGCGGAAAGTAGTCCCTAATGCGGGCTTGCAGTGATTTCAGGTAAAGGGAAATTTGATTTTCGACATCGGCAAATACAGATATGGATTGCTCATTTTCTTTTAAAAACAAGTTCAGCCTTTTAGTTCTTTTCCCCAAAGAACAATTTTTTAAATCATTGCTTCAGTTTTCTTCTCAACCAAAAAAACAAACAAACATGTGAGTCATCCCCCTGCATAGGCAAGTTCCATAAGTTAAACTTTTCAAAAATGTCACTTAAGTAGAATAGTTTCAAAAGTCAAGAAAAGTCACTCAGTAATGAGGACATTGGAGATTTGTGCTCTGTAAAAAACATCTGCAGTTCTTTGTGGAGCTCAAATAAACGGGATAAAACATTGCCACGTGAGAGCCAGCGTACCTCAGTACGTAGCAACAAATTGTCATGAAGACGTGAATAAATATTTAGAAAAAGAACCCGCATAAAAAGTTCTCGACCTTTAAAGAGCTTTCATCCCGGGAATCGACTTCAGAAAAGGTAAGAAGATTTTATTTTCTTTTGTGAACTGTTTCTGGATAGAGGTAACGTTCACTGAACCCAAAATCTGGCATTCCTGCCGGGATTGAAAGTTAGATTCCATAAATATAGAAAACTTGAAAAAGTTGAGAACGCCGATTAAAGCTAGTTTTACTCGACTCGCTACTCAAATAAATGATGCATTGAATACGAAAGTCGATGATGTTGACACTATAGCTGGTTTAATTGTTAAACTTGAGGAAAAGCATAAGAATATTGAATCAATTGATACTCAAATATTGAATCTTTTAACAAGTGTTAAAGATAGTTCTCAGCAAACATTTGATGCAAAATACGAATCAATTGATGAGTATAATGATAAATATTTAGACCTGAAAACCAAGCTAGATCGACACTTGAATAGATTGGAAGGGTTAAACCCAAACTCTTAATATTTCAACTGATATTACATCTTCAAAACGAAAGTTTAAATTACCTAAACTTGAACTAAAACAATTTAACGGCGATATCAAAGAATGGCTTATGTTTTGGGGTCAGTTTGAGAAAATTCATGATGATGTGGATATTGTACCTGAAGATAAATATCAGCATCTCATTCAGGCAACCCAAAAGGGATCTCGTACACGAGATATAGTTGAGACGTCCCCAACAACTGCAGAAAATTACGGGCAGGCTATAGAATGTCTGAAATCTCGATTTGCAAGAACAGATATATTGATTGAAATTTATATTCGAGAAATACTCGGTCTTATGATGAATAATGCAATGAGGGCCAAGGCCTAAAACTTCCTCTTTTTAAACTTTTCGACCGAATCGAAACATATCTGAGATCGTTAAAAATATTAGGAGTCGCGAGTAATAATTATGCGTCTATATTATATCCACTTGTGGAGTCATGTCTACCGACAGATATTTTAAGAATATGGGAGAGAAATTTAAGTTCATTGTCCCTTAGCTCAAATAAGGAAAATAATGAGAGTGACAATAAATTAGAAGGCCTCATGAAATTCTTGCGTCTCGAAATTCAAAGCGAAGAAAAAGTGAAACTAGCAAAAAGCAGGTTTTGATGGGATAGTTAAAACAAAGTGACGCCAATTCGGCGGGAGAGAATCTATCCCTCCGCTGCTGAGCTGTTTAATTCAGCTGAAAGCAAAACAAATGATTCACGACTAACGTGTGTATTCTGCAATAAATTTCACTCCAGCCCAGAATGTAAACAGGCTAGAGGTTTGACATACGATGAAAAGAGAGAAATGTTGATCAAAAGGGGAGCGTGTTTTAAATGTTTGAAGCTAAGGCATGTTTCTCGCTTTTGTAATGCTAAAGTGAGCTGCTCGTTGTGTAGAAAGGGTCATTTTAGAATTATGTGTCCGGGGAAGATTAACGACAATTCTGATAAATCAGAGGACATCTCGCAAAACCAAAGTATACAGAACAGTGTTCTATCTAATCAAACGCGCCCCATGAATGTAGTTTTACAGACCTTGGTTGTCAGAGTAAATAACGGTGGCAAAGAGATGTCCGTTAGAGCGTTAATTGATTCCGGCTCGCAGACGTCTTACGTTACGAAAAAATTAATTGATCAAGTAGGACTTCAATCTAATGGCGAGTTACAAATAAAACATACACTCTTTGGTGGAGTACAGACTCAAGAAGAGACCCACCAGAAATATCAGGTAAATGTTATTAGCCCTGATAACTCTTTCCGTTGTACATTTGAGGTCTTAGATCAAAATAGAATTTGTAATGAAATTCTCAAAATTCCCATCGATCCGTGGATTTATGAACTTGAGAAGAAAGAGATTTTTCTGTCTGACAAAGTAAATAATGCACATTTTGAAGATGACACTATACATATGTTGATAGGAGCCGATGTGGGAGGAATGCTGCTAACTGGCAAAATTTATTCATGCAGTAGTGGGCAAGTAGCAGTACATACTAAGGTGGGATGTACTTTAATGGGGAAATTTCCTTTAACGGATAGTAAAAATGAAATCAACACCTTTTTTGTGACTTATCTCTTAGCGAACGACCTAGAGAACCTTTGGAAGCTGGACGTGATAGGTATTTCGGAAATTGATGTAGATAAAACAAATGGAGCTTTGAAAAAAGAAACTGAAGAGTATTTTTTAAGTACTGTTAAAAGAGATCATGATGGACGGTATGAAGTGGCTCTGCCTTGGGTTCGAGAAAAATAAACGCTTGTATCCAATAGAGACATTGCAGAGGAAAGGCTTGTTGCAGTGAAACTTAAGTTAGACATAGAGATTCCTCGAGAATATGGAAATATTTTTGGTGAATGGCTGACGACGAACGTTATAGAAAGGGCTCCTGATGATTCGCAAGAAGGTGTCCACTATTTGCCTCACCGACCTGTAGTGAAAGAAAGCAGTTTAACGACAAAGATCAGGCCTGTGTTCGACGCTTCGGAGCACGGGAAGGGAATGCTGTTTCTCAATGATTGCTTAGAAAAGGGTCCGAATCTCGTAGAAGTTATTCCTATGCTGTTGAACAGATTCAGGAAGAATAAAATAGGTATCTCTTCCGATATTGAGAAGGCTTTCCTCCAAATCCGAATTAGAAACGAAGATAGGGACTATTTACGATTCCTTTAGTATGATGAAAATGGGAAGATTGTTCAATACCGTCATTGCAAAGTAGTGTTTGGAGTCACCTCAACCCCATTCCTACTCCATGCCACTTTATCTCATCATTTGAATGAAGCCACTGAAGCTCTTTGAGACACAGCAGAGCAGTTGAAGGCATCCTTTTACATAGACAACTGCGTGATAAGCTTAAGAAGTGTCCCGGAAATGGAGAAATTTGTTATTGAATCTTGCATGCTACTGTCTTCGGCACAATTCAATTTACGGGACTGGACAACGAACGCACAAAGTAGCTTGTTAGATGAGAAAAACGAGACCGAAGTAAATGTATTAGGCATGACTTGGAACATTAGTGAAGATATATTACACTGCTCATTCAAATACTTAGAAGTTGCCGAACCATATACTAAAAGAAAATTATTATCAATCGCAAGTCGCATTTTTGACCCAGTTGGGTATACCTGTCCAGTAACATTGATCCCAAAGCTAATACTTCAAGAAACTTGGAAGATGAAGTTAGCCTGGGACGAAGTTTTGCCCAAGGACTTATCAGATAGATTTTTCAAATTGATGAAGAATTTAGAACCCATAGTATCCATCAAGATACCCAGATGGCTGCGTTTTGAACTAGAGCAGTCGGAAAAAGCAACGCATCACATTTTTTGTGACGCTTGTAAGACTTCATATGCAACCTGCATATTTTTGAGGATTGAACAACAGGACAATGTTATTTGTCAACTGATACGCTAAGGCAAGAGTGGCTCCATTAAAAAACATCAGTATTCCTAGATTGGAGTTGTTGGCATGCAACATTGGTGTAAGTTTGGCCCACGTAACTATTAGAGATCTTGGGGTGGAAAATTTGAAAACATTTTTCTGGACCGACACCACCAATGCTCTTTATTGGATAAAGAAAGAAGAACCTTGGGCAACGTTTGTCATGAACAGAGTCAAAGATATCCTGTTAAGTGTACCTGAAGACTGGCATCATATTACTGGAATTTGCAACCCTGCTGATCTCCCCTCACGAAATTGTACGGCTCAAAAAATGAAGTAGTCAGCATGGTGGGAGCGACCATCTTGGTTGAAGAGACCTGAAGAAGAATGGCCAAAATCCGAAGTCTTACCGGAGATGGAAGTAGTAAATTCTGAAAGACGGAAGACCATCATAATTGCTATGAACTTAGAGGCTAAAGATGATGAGCAGAAAATATACAACAGATTTTCTTCATATGACAAAATTCTAAAAGTTACAGCATGGATCTATAGATTTACAATGCTAAGGCTCAGAAAAACGAACGCATAAACGGAAGTTTAAACGTCGAAGAGTTAGTCAGAGCTGAAATTATATTAATGAAATTAGTGCAAAAAGAATCTTTTACTGGACCGGCAGACCAAAGATTGCAAGGTTTACAAATAATTACTGATTCTAATGGACTTTTAAGAGTAAAGACTAGAATCGAAAGAAGAGACGACACCTAGAACTTTCGACTTCCTGTCTTATTACCATCTGATCATCCAGTTGCATCAAAACAAATACAATGGAAGCATGAAGAACAGTCACATGCCGGAGTACAAATTTTGATGAATTTAATCCGGGAAGATTACTGGGTACTGCGGTGTAGAAAGACTATTGGAAAAAACTTCCGACAGTGCATCCGTTGTAAAAGATTTGCGGCAACTCATTTTGACGCAGAATCCACTTCTTTTCCGCAGGATAGCGTAAGAGATGCGGCTATTTTTGAGATTATAGGTGTGGATCTCTGTGGACCTTTAATTCTGAAGGGCAACCTAAAAACATGGGTAATTATATACACTTCTGCTGTATATAGATCGGTTCATCTCGAATTGGTGTCTTCTCTCTCCACTGAAGATTTTCTACAAGCTTTCAGACGTTTCGTTGCAAGAAGAGGGAGGCCAACAATAGTATACTCTGATAATGGCACCAATTTTAAAGGTGCAAGTAACGCCCTGAAGAAGATAGATATGGGAAAGGTAGAAGCAGAGTGCGCTGTAAAAAATATAACCTAGAAGTTTATTCCACCTTCTGCTCCCTGCTGGGGTGGTTGGTGGGAGCGACTAATAGGGATAATAAAACAACTTCTTTTAAGAACTCTCGGATGGACTTATTTGAACTATGAGGAATTGTGCACTGTTTTATGTGGCATCCAGCATTTAATGAACTCTCGTCCATTGACGTATCTCTCAGAAAATCCAGACGATCTGGTTCCCTTAACACTAGCAATGTTTTTGCATGAATTATGGGAAGCAGGAGTGCCTGAGTTGGACGCTATTGAGAGAGTTGATATGTGCAAAAAATTCCAATACATCCAATGATTAAGGTCTGATTTGAGAAAAGGGTATCGATCCGAACATCTCGGCTATATGAGGCGAGACTAAACGATCGAAAAAATTCAGACCAATATCAGTCGGCGATGTCGTACTCATCGGCCAAGACAACTTAAAACGAATTCAATGGCCTATAGCTAGAGTCTTAGAAGTTTACCCAGGGAAGGACGGCATAGTTAGGGTGGTAAATTTGAACACGAGTGCGGGTACTCAATTCGTCCTGTACAGAGACTTTATGATCTAGAAATTTCGCCAGAAGCCCGACACAGTCTATGTCATACGTTTTTACCCGATAAAGAGTGTCGTGAACTTAAAAATGAAAGTGTTCTTGCTTCAATTGATAAAAGACGTAGAGATCCAACGAAATCAAAAGCTTCACAACAAGTACTCGATAGTCCAGACTCACAGGACCTGCCATCGGATCTTCCTGAATCAGAGGTTCCGACTACGACCAGGTGTGGCCGCACTGTGAAACCAGTGAAAAGACTGGGCTTGTGAACTATTCTCATTATTATATTTGAGTTTCAAAGTTCAGAAACTCAAAGGTGGGAGGATGTCGAGGAATATGTACTCTCTGCACATGCGCGAATGCAGAGGAGACTTTTTTTGTAAACAGAACTGAAGAAGAACTGATTGAAAACTGATAGATAGAAGCCGCACAAAAACGCGCTGCATATTAGGTGTGCGGAAATTATGCTAAAATTTAATGTAACCTTTAATTAGATGTTTTTGCATTGTTCGTGTGTCAATAATGTTTTTTCATATATTTTGTAGTAGCGTGAATATTTAGAAAAATAACCCGCATAAAAATTTCTCGACCTTTAAAGAGCTTTCATCCTGGGAATCGACTTCAGAAAAGGTAAGATTTTATTTCCGTTTTTGAACTGTTTTTGGATAGAGCTAACGTTAACTGAACCAAAAACTACTGTTCCAATTTACTACATCCACAAATACAGTAGTAGCGAGCAACGTGTTTGCTTGCTGCTTAACTGATAGTTTTCAGTTTTAATCATTACTCAAACTTTTGTCACAATTAAATTCTAGCATGTAACAATATAATTTTGTACACTTTTTGGTAGTTAATCGCGCATTTCTTTCAGATTTTCGCGTACCACTGGTTGAGAACCATTGGCTTAATCGATTGCCCGGCCAAATGCAGGCGATTCTGTCGGTCAGTTCGGAGCCACTGCCTAATTTGGCCAAGATGGCCGACAAGATTCATGAGCTGTATCCCTTCCGCTTTCCACGTGCAGGCTGTAAAACAAGAAACGAATGTTGACGTATCTCTACAGTAACAGATTGACGCCCTTGCACAACAGTTTGCTAATCTGTCTACTGAAAAACCCTTTCAACACAAGCAGCACAGGCAGACACAGGCATTCTCGCTTTCTAGTATTTTGTGCCGACAGTTAAAAAACAAATCCCAAATCTGTTTCTACCACTCGTAATTTGGTGACGATGCCCACAAGTATAGAGAGCCATGCAACTACCGAACTCAAGGAAACTAGCTGCGAGGTCCCAAGTGGCCACAATGGTTAACCGCAGTAATTTCCGTATTTATGTGGCCGACAACACGAATATGAGATTCTTCACTGATACGGGTGCCGATGTTTCCGTCATTCCCCGTCCTAAGAATCTTAGTTTTGAAAAAGGAAAACTCACCTTATACGCAGCCAACAACTCTCGGATAGCAACGTATGGTACGAAACTGCTCACGTTGAACTTAAGTCTTCGAAGACCCTTTGTGTGGCTATTCATTGTTGCTATTGTTTCCACTGCTATTATCGGTGTTGACTTGCTAAACCACTTCAACCTCTTGGTAGATGTCCGACGTCGCCGACTCCTCGATCTTGCTACGAATATTTCTACTTTAGGGCAGATATCTAAAGCCCACCGAAAGTGTTTTATTGCTCGCACAGACTTCCGATTACCACAAGCTTTTGTCAGCCTTTCCTGAGCTCATAGGCATGTCAAGCTTGACTCAAGCAAAATCCAAAGTTCAAGTTTATTACCATATACAGACAACTGGCCCTCCAGTTTTCTCCAAGCCGAGACGCCTCAATCCGTCGCCTCTGAAATCTGCTAAAGAATTCCAGTTTATGTTGCGGCAGGGCATCGTCCTCCCCTCCAAAAGTCCATGGGCGAGCCCTCTTCATATGGTCCTGAAAAAAGGCTAGTGACTGGAGACCCTGTGGACATTATCGCCGGCCAAACGCTTCGACTGTGCCATATCGGTATCCGATCCCACATATCCAGGATTGCACGCAGATGCTGGCTGGAAAAAGAATTTTCTCAACCCTCGACCTCACCCGTGCTTATAATCAGATTTCAGTCTTTCTGGAAGACAGCCGTGATTACGACCTTTGGTGTTTGGAAATTCGTCTACATGCCATTCGGTCTGCGAAATACCGGTTACTTTCCAGCCCAGTATTTCGCAGTATATTTTTATAAATAGCATCCTCCAAGATCTTGATTTCTGCATCGCCTACCTCGACGACATCCTGATATGTTCGGCCGACGAAACAGAACATATATCGCATCTGAAGGTGTTCTCTAGATTGCAACATTTCGGCCTTACTCTGAATCTTTGAAAGAGCGTCTTTGGGATGAAGGAGGTGCAGTTCTTTGGATACCTTATCACGGAAGACGGTGTCCATCCACTTCCAGAGAAAATGGAAGCCATCATGTCTTTCCCTCAGCCAACCACCGTAGCAGAACTTAGACGCTTTCTAGCAATGCTCAATTTTTATAGATGTTTCTTGCCACCAGCAGCACTACACAAAGCCCCTCTGATTCACCATCTCAAGGACAGTAAAAAAAACGACAAGCCGTTAATTTCCTGCGTCGGATAGCGCTATCAAAGATTTCTAGAAATGCAAGGACGACTTAGCTAACGGTGCCATCTTGACATATCATACAAAGCAAGGCAAGCTTTTTCTCGTTGCCGACGCCTCAGACAAAGCCGTTGGCACTGTCCTGCAGGCTGACTCCTGAAGACCTCATACCTCTCTGTGCTCTCTTCTGTGCGGTACGAACATGTTTTTTTAACCATTGAGTTAAGAAAACCTTTTCTCATATACAGTGCACACAAAAAGTCTTTCTTCCATGGATGAGGAGATGCGTTTCCAATTCCACCGAAAAGAAAATTTATAATCTGTACTTTTACTGATGCTCCATGGGTTCAACTGCGGATTGTAGGATATCCATGTCTAGTTTCATTACATGTTTCAAAATTTTACTGAGATTTAAAATTCTTCTGGTATGTAATATTCCAGATGAGGATCCTCAACTTCAAGATGAGGTTCTCTAGTTTCATAGGTAGAGCAAAAACTCAGTCTTTAACTTTTGACATTACCCAGCAATGCCTCCACATTCTTATGAATTTTAGATAACTTATTTTGGAGTACGAGAAGATTAAGTTTAATTTTATTAAGACACAATATTCATCGCATATGTTAGCTGCCCAGCAAATTAGTAAACAAATAATTTCATAAATATTTGCTTTAAATACCAATCAGACCTCGTCTTGAAATGTCACTTCCAAAGGTTTCCTCTTTGATTAACGGTGAAACTCTTTGAGTGAACGTCGATGATCCCATTGCTCATTACATATCACAAATTACTTCGGCTACGTATGAAAAAAATAAAAATAAAAACTAAATAATTTAAAACAATTAAAGACAAAAGCTAAAATTCATTGTGTCTCGACAAGAAGCCATAAAATATTTATTTATATATATTCATAATAGAAAAACGCTGTTACATCTTAAAAATTATAATTAAATATTAGACACAAACAAAAACAAAAACGAGAAGTGACAATTCATGAAGCCCTTTCCTGCAGGGTAAAGAGGTATCACAGGTTCTTTTACTTCAATCACTTTGGTGGGTTAAGTGTCCCATCAAGGATTGTAGGTCATGACCGATATCGTACTGATATATTTTAAACATTTTTCAAAAGGAAAATGTCATAAAACACTAAATGAATTCCAAAACATAAATACGTCCGATATCGCCATAAAAAATACACCGTCAAACCTGATTATGAATTCGAACGTCAAGGGTATTTTTCCCACGGTAAGACAAAAAAAATTCTTTGCGCTAAGTCTTGTTTCATAGGATAATACAGGTGGTTACATCCCTGAATGGGTAGAGACATGCGTTTTTATCTGTTCTGAAGCTATAAAGATATTTCTCATACCCTGCAGATGAAAGGGTTTTTCTATTGAATTAACCTCTGAAGAAAATCGTTTCTCACATAGTGCAATTTAAAGGTTTCTCTTCTGAACGAGAGAGCAGATGTGTTTTTAAAGCACTGGAAAGAAAATCTTTTCTCTCACACAGTGAGGACGAAAGATTTCTCTTCTGTACGGGTACAAACATGCTTTTTTTATATGATTGAGCGAAGAAAACTTTTTCTCATAAAGTGCTCACCAAGCCTTTCCTCCATAGATAAGGAGACGCGTTTCAAATTCCACAGAAAAGAAAATCTTTTCTCACATACAATGCATGCGAAAGGTTTCTCTCAGGTGTGACTGAAGAAATATTTTTAAATTGACCTGTTCAGAAAATCTTTTCTCACATATAGAGCAGGCGATATGTTTCTCTCCTGTGGAGGCGAGGAGATGTCTTTTTAAACTACCCTGCTCAGAAAATCTTATCTCACAGTGCAGGCGAAAGGTTTTGTCTTGTGTGGATGTGGAGATGTTTTCCTAAATGACCCTGTTGAGAAAATCTTTTCTCACATAAAGTGCAGGCGAAAGGTTTCTCTCCTGTGTGGCTGCGGAGATGTCTTTGTAAACTACGCTGTTCAGAAAATCTTTTCTCACATACAGTGCAGGCGAAAGGTTTCTCTCCTGTGTGAATGCGAAGATGTTCTGTTAAATTACCCTGTTGAGAAAATCTCTTCTCGCATACAGAGCAGTCGAAAGGTTTCTCTCCCGTGTGGGTGCGTAGATGAATTTTTAAACGATCCTGTCGAGAAAATTTTTTCTCACATATAGTGCAGGCGAAAGGTTTCTCTCCCGTGTGGGTGCGTAGATGAATTTTTAAACGCTCCTGTCGAGAAAACTTTTTCTCACATACAGTGCAGGCGAAAGGTTTGTCTCCCGTGTGGGTGCGGAGATGGTAGTTTAAATTACACTGTTCAGAAAACTTTTTCCCACATACAGTGCAGTCGAAAGGTTTCTCTCCGTGGGTTCGGATATGTCTTTTTAAATAACACTGTTCAGAAAATCTTTTGTGACACTTAGTGCAGGCGAAAGGTTTCTCTCCTGTGTGAGTACGGAGATGTCTTTTAAAATCATTCTGTTGAGAAAACCTTTTACCACATACAGTGCAGGCGAAAGGTTTCTCTCCCGTGTGAAAACGGAGATGTTTTTTTAATTCAGCCTGTACAGAAAATCTTTTGTCACATACAGTGCAGTCGAAAGGTTTTTCTCCCGTATGGGAAAGGAGATGTGTTTTTAAATGAAACTTTTCAGAAAATCTTTTTTCACATATAGTGCAGGCGAAAGGTTTCTCTCCTGTGTGGATGTGGAGATGTCTTTTTAAAAGGCGCTGAACAGAAAATCTTGTCCCACAAATAGAGCAGTCGAAAGGTTTCTCCCCCGTATGGGTGCGGAGATGTGATTTTAAATAACGCTGTTGAGAAAATTTTTTCTCACATACAGTGCAGGCGAACGGTTTATCTCCTGTGTGGGTGCGGAGATGTCTTTTAAAATCAACCTGTAGAGAAAACATTTTACCACATGCAGTGCATTGGAAAGGTTTCTCTCCCGTGTGCTTGTGAAGATGTATTTTTAAACTAACCCGAAAGGAAAACCTTTTCTCACATATTGAGCAGGCGAAAGGTTTCTCTCCCGTATGGGTGCGGAGATGTGTTTTTAAACGAAACTGTTCAGAAAATCCTTTCTCGCATACAGTACAGGCGAAAGGTTTTTCTCCTGTATGAGTAAGGAGATGTGTTTTTAAATGGGACTGTTCAGAAAATATTTTCTCACATATAGGGGAGGTGAAAGGTTTCTCTGAATAGGTACAGAGAGGACTATCAATAATAGGGTGCGAATGATGCATGTTTAAGACGGCCAATTTTGAAAATGTTCCTTCACGTAATTTACATTTAAAAATTTCTCTAGTGAGAGGAAGAATATGTACACTGGAACATTTGACATGTAGACTGAATGTACACGCCCCACTTGGGTTGCATTTATGTTTCGCTTCAGAAGGATTCTGCTGGTGCACTTTATTTCCGCATCTCACAATCTGCGCCGGGCACCTGCAAAGAGAGGAGGAAGGAACTTGAATACATATATTAAACACTGTGTCATCATGTTTTTTTCGTGTTTTTCACGTGAAATCAATAGCAATATATGAAATATTCTTTGTACTAGGAAATGAGATATCTATAAAGAAAGATGGCATGAATTACATTCTGGAATAATCAAATTACTGAGCATTTTAAATTCATTGTAATTACGCCGAGGTTCCTTAGCTATCCTTATTTTGTTCAGGTAGATCATAAGGACGCGCAGAGATTTGATACGTTTCGGTTTGAAGGGATTTGCTGCACGTAACTGCTGCTATCGGCCGGATCAATAATGGATAAGTAATATTAACATTTCCCCCTATTCATTTTAGTTATCCGCAATGCAAAGTAATTTCATCATTATTTATTCAGATTAATGCTCCGAGAAATTCAAGAGATTAACATCTCATGAAGAACCTCGGTTACCATGAGATTAAAAAGTTTATAAATCAAATAAAATACATAAAATTATTACAGGAATTAACAGGGAATATGTGGCTTATTGATTTGTTTATGCATATTTGTTCGGATTGCAGTTTGTTGGCTAGATATTTTTCACCACAGTCTCCACATTTTAATCTGGTATGTCGTGTATATAATACATAAGAATTGACAACAGTATAAATTCTTCAAATTCCCCTCTGTTCACCTACTGTACAATAGTACTTTTATGTGATTCTTCAAATAACGCGAATCAAACATTTCAAAACAGTTATCTGCGGATCTTATGTGGTCTATGAGATATGTCTGCGGAATACACGGCTGATGTCTTTTTCAGACCGACACCTTTTAACTATTTTATTACGAGATTATAAACACGTAATAAAAATTCTAAAGAAAATAAATCTACACGGTTATGATGCGATGCTCCTCATAAATTACTTGTGATAACAAGTTTAAATTTTTATACTCAGAAATATTAATTCAGAACTGTTTAAAGATGATTTACCCCTGTTATCTCTCCCACAATTTATTTTTGTATCTTTTTAAAACTCTGCAGGTTGAAAATAAAATATGCAGAATGGATGTGGGGTGTAACTTTAATCTCAAACAGTCACATACTGATTTGACACAGCTCGGTATTATAGTAAAGAAACAATTTTATAGCCTTCAAAGAAAAAAATTACATAAATACACTTCAGTAGAAACATAATTATAGTACATATATCTCTTCATTAAAATTTTTGCTGAAGTACGATACTCATACCGATGCGTGAAGTGTGGCAATAAAAATTTCACCACGGTAACCTCCGACTTAAGGCTGCTGTGTACTAACCCTATTGGATTCGCTCACCTTAAAGTTAACCTATGGAGAAAGTCGAGAATGAAATTTCAGCCAAGTAGGCACACGCGAATTTCTGATGTCCGGCCTCCGCGATAGTGGCTGCTCTATTTCGGACCTTCATGTCCGAACACCCAACACAACTATCCTCCGGCCAAAATAACAGAGATTAATATCACTAAGTCCAGTTAATCAAATGCACTCCACCGTTGGCCCATCACACGGCATACAAACCAGACATCCAAAAACGTCAGTCCGCGACTGACTATTAAACTTTAATCTCTCTCTACTGCAAATCCATTATACTATCACTCACTAAATGGCAACGTCGACCACAACCCCCATACTTACAATTAGGCTTTAAAACACAGGACTCCTTTAAATAGGAGTGGGGTATTTATAATTAATGTTCGAATTTCAGTTACTCTTTTAACTGTAATAAGCATTACTTGTAAAATAAGCAATTATAGATGTTAACCTACGGAGAAAATGTAACAACTATTTACAGTTACATAAATGATGATAATCCAATAAAAATGGTATTATCAAATAGCCTGAAATTTTCTGCTCCTTGCAACAGGATTCATTTTTCAATTCCTACTATTAGTTCATACTCTCCCTATATATATTTATATATCTTGTTCAAATTTTCAATTGTTAATAAAATACGCTCACCTCAATGTTAACCTACTGAGAAAATTTGTCAACTATTTACAGCTACATAAATGCTGATAATCCAATTTAAATGGTATTTTCAGATAGCCTGAATTTTTCGGCACCTTGCAACAGGATTCATTTTTTAAAATTTCGTCCACCAAACGATTTGATGAGCGTTTAAAACACACTATACCAAATTTACTCCCCGATTAATTAAAAATATTTTTGCTCTTTTAAACGAAAACTATTCCAAGGGTATAAAATTTCTTTCTCCATTACCGTTTGGTTTTAATTTTTTGGTTTTTGGAGCGCTATGGTCATATTTTGCTACACGGGGGCTAATTAGACTGGGACCTACTGCTTTAAGCCGATGCCGAACGGCTACAAACATCCATGCCAATTGTGGTACTCAAACCAACAGACTCTGGTACCGATGGCCAGCGCTCTAGCCATTCGGCCATCCCCGGCCTCTATTACGGAGTACAATTTAAAAAAATCTTTAAATCCATGTCAGCAATCTTGGCATAAATTTTCTCCATAGGTTAACTTTGAGGTGGGCGATTCCAATAGGGTTAGTGCACAGATGCCTTAAGGAAACCGTTCTCGCTCGTTATGCGGGAGGGTGTTTGTCAGACTCGCAGACTTTAATAGGTTAAGATGCTAACATCTAAAATTTATAGTTGAATTATAATATTTGAAAAATATGTATTTGGTAACTTTTATTTTTTTACAACGGTTATCAACATAATTAAGATTTTATGTTTTAGATTCGATGACAAATGGCTATGACAAGTGTTCAGTGCTGTGACTACTGTCCGACCACGGAAGCAAGGTCCCTGGAAGCTGTTACGCATGCGCGAGAAAAGCTAGTCTACTTAGAAAATAGGGGAAAACGTTATACACTGCTGGCCACTGTAAATGCAACACCCTGAAGGAAACATGCAAATAACATGAAATTTACAACATGCATTAGCGGATGTGAGACATGCAAATGATTAGAATTTCAGAGCAGATGCACATCACGCGCGCCTGTGGCGCCACTTCAAAGCGCTATTTAAGGCTTCGAGATTTCGACGATTTCAAGTTCGGCAATTGTGTTTTTCTTGTGGTTTTTTCAAAAAAACGATCAATTATGCCTCGTCGAAAACAGCGATCATCTTTTGATCAAGTATCCGAGTTCGACAGAGGAAGGATAGTGGCCTACCGAGATTGTGGATTATCTTTCAGGGAAATCGGTAGTCGTGTTGGTGGAAACCAAACAACTGTAATGCGGATATGTGATCGTTGGATGCAGGAGGGTACGACGGACCGGCGTGTTCGATCGCATCCACCTCAGCGCACCACTTCACGTGATGACAGGCAAATTGTGCGCAGGGCAGTGACGGATCGCTCAGTCACATCACGAACTATAGAACAGCACATGCAGTCTGTAACGCATCATCCAGTGTCTGCGCGTACCATTCGACGCCGTTTACAGCAGAGTGCTCTGTCCGCAAGACGTCCATTGCTTTGTCTACCCTTGACGCAGAACCACAGACGTCTCCGCCGCCAATGGTGCGATGACAGAAGGATGTGGACGGCAGAATGGAATGAAATTGTCCTTACTGACGGGTCACGCTTCTGTCTGCAACACCACGATGGTCGCATTCGAGTCTGGAGACACCGTGAAGAGAGGATGCTGAACAGCTGCGTTATGAACCGCCACACTGGTCCTGCACCGGGTATTATGGTATGAGGCGGTATTGGATATCACTCTCGCACACCTCTAGTACGCAGTGCCGGTACTTTAAACAGCCAGCGCTACATCTCCGAGGTGTTGGAGCCAGTTGTCCTTCCTTACCTCCAGGGCTTGCCCACAGCCATATTTCAACAAGATAATGCGCGACCACACGTGGCACGCATTGTCCAACGGTTCTTCGTCAATCGCCAGATTGAATTGCTTCCTTGGCCGCCTCGCTCTTCGGATCTTTCGCCGATAGAAAACATGTGGTCCATGGTTGGTCTACGATTGACACAGATTCCATCCCCAGCTGACACAGCAGATCAACTTTGGCAACGTGTGGAATCTGCTTGGTCTGCTGTACCCCAAGAACTCATCGAAAGTCTCTTTGAATCAATGCTGAGGCCCCGGCTACGATACAAGCGGCGCGTCAGAGCGGCACGAAAGAGCAATGCCGCGCGACAGTGCGGCACAGCGACGATGGCTACGATAACAGCGGCAGTGCAGAAGAGCGGCGGCGGCGGCTACGAGCAAAAATAAAAGGCTGGGTGGAATTTTCCGTCAATTTCTAACATGCCGTCATCCCGTGAACTAGCTAAGCTCCTCATTTTGAGTGAAAAAAGCTCTTTTTGGAAGCGCAAGTTATTAAAAGGCAAGAGGAATTATAGAGTTCATCCTATTAATAGGAGACGAAATGTTTTAGGAGAATACCATCATCTATTTCACGAATTAAGAAATGATGAAAAAAGATTTTTTGAATATACAAGAATGTCCATCAGAACATTCGACTTCATACTCCATAAATTAGCCCCTCGCTTGTCGAAGAAAAGGCCAGGCCTTCCACTGCAAGTTTCACTCGAAGAGAGACTTGTTGTAACTCTCAGGTATGAAAAAATTTGTTATTAAGTTATATCGCACTTTTAATAAGGAGTTGAACTTATATGTATAATACACTGCTGGCCACTGTAAATGCAACACCCTGAAGGAAACATACAAATATCATGAAATTTACAACATGCATTAGCGGAGGTGAGATATGCAAATGATTAGAATTTCAACGCAGA